>JAMALN010000128.1:0-57675 GCA_023630115.1 Cutaneotrichosporon sp. PK4640
AAGTTGTGGATTGACACGGGTGGCACTCGGAAGTCGGGAGGTGGCAGGATGGTGTGATGTGATGGCGGACCCCCGTTTCGGAACAAACAACCAGAGCCGCGGCGCTGCGGCGGTGGCGGGCCGCCATGCGCCTCGATGCGCCTCGATCCACCCGGAATGTAGATGCATTCCGCAGACCACCCGACTTCGGGGCAGACCGGACGAGCGGAAGGAGCGCGCCGCTCTCGATCACACCTTTGTGGCAGGGCTCTGTGGCAGTCGACATGCGCAACGGGCGCGCCAGGCTGGGCTTTCCGAGTACAGGCTGTTGCAGAGGCTGGGGTGCACCGGCAAGTACCGCAGAGCTCCGCAGAGCTCCGCAGGTCGCCCCCCCCAACTACCGGGGCGAGACCGAGACTGGCGCGCGAGAAGTCCATCATGCCATCATCCCGACTTGAGTTGGCCGTCCAAAACGTGTCATCTGCACCAATTCATCCCCTCCCGCCCATCTCATCGTACCCCTCGTCTCCTGAAGGCCTCTCGAACACCAACTGGGTGCATTTGCGTAAAGTTTTCCCCAGGGGTTTCAGCCCCGTAAAGGACGAAGCTCTCCTTACGTAACTGAGTTCAAGGCCGCTTAGCTCAGCTGGTTAGAGCATTGTACTAATATCGAGCACTTCGGTATCGGCATCAGTAATGCAAAGGTCGGCAGTTCGATCCTGTCAGTGGTCAGACTCTTCTTTTGCTAGTGGCGAGGGTCGGCTGTGCTGGACATCCTGGGCAGTGTGTGTGGGTGCTGGACGATTTTATAACATGGAGATGTTGCTCTCGGCTTTCTAAACTCACTCGACTTTGTGTCGATCATGACGTCACCCAACAGCCTCGTCGAAGTTTGATCGCCACCATCTTTGTGTATCCTCTCAGCAATCCTCTGCGCCTCAACACCATGCACTCTTCGGCCGGCGGGAAGTACATTGCAGACTTGTTGAGAGCACGCGGACCACTGATTGAGCAACTGCATGCCAAGCGGGACAGCATGGGCCAGATGGCCTGGCCACCACTACGTCATTCTCGTGGGCAGCAACAGCAACATGACGACATGGTGGAGTCAGTCTCAACCAGCCCACCTCGACTTGGTGGCCACCGCGCACCGCAGCCCGTCCAGGCAAGACATATACATAGCCCGCGGCTCCCCGCTCTCGTCCCCCCAGACCACCATGTACATCCCCTTCCAGAACATCATTGCCGGCTCGCTCGCCCTCTCCCAGACGCTCCTGGGCAGTGAGTCACCTCTTTGGCCTTGCTGATCGCAGGCGACCGCATCGCGCACGGCAGCGTGATGGACTACGCCGTCGAAAAGTGCCTCGACGACGAGCGCAACGTGCGCTGCAGCAAGCCGTTCCTCGTCAAGAAGAGCAAGTGCTACCACATCAAGTGGAGCACGGACGGCGCGATTTCGCACACCACCGCCGAGTTCCGCGACGCAGGGAGCAACGAGATCGTCTACTACCGCGACACGGACGGCAAGTGGACGCCCGACAAGGGCGAGCTCGTCTACCTCGACTTCAAGCCCAAGGTGCCCACGCAGGGGAACAAGACGGTCGACTACGAGGTGACTACCTGCAAGTAGGCGTGTGTGTATGAATGTTCAGCAGTTAGTTTGTCTGAGGGGCTGGGCTGGGAGTGGCGGCGGCGTCGTCTTGTAGAGCGGAGGCGTAGCATCGGGCGCAGCAGGGTCTAACAGCACCAGTACTCCACAACCGTCGGGCACTAGTGCCGCAGTCGTGGGGTACGAGTTAATCGCTGCCGCGGCTCCCGTCCGAAGAAGAGTCTTGAAGCAAGCGCAGTCGCTCAGACGCACGCGTGTGTGTCCGCCCGGATCCGATCGCACGTTCATGCCAACCGAGACGCGTGGGGGCCAAAAGAGACGCCTTGGTAGACTTGCTCGCACGCTGAGTCGAACAGCGGTTAGCTCAGATGAGGACACACGCCACAACGAACTGTGATAACCACCTACACTATACGAGCTTGTGGATTCACGTTGGAAGCGCGGGCCGCTTCGATGTAGCCCCGAGATGGGAGCGCAGGGGCCGGAAGAACGCCGCCGGGAGGCGTTCCTTACGCCGGACGCCGCAGTCGACGTCACCCGGGCCGGCCGGCGAGGGTGCACATCTTGAGGGACACCGTCCGTTGTCCATTCCCTGCCTGTTAATGTTTCCTACGCCGACTATTAGCAACCCGGCGTGTAGTCCGTCGTGCAGTGGCCCGGCCGAGCTGCAGGTACTTCCTGTTGGTGTCTGACTGCGGAAGCGGCGTGAGGAGGTCAGTGGAGAGCCGTGGGGTAAGCCGGGTAGGTAGGAAGTACCCTCCGGGCCGGCCTACTTCCTGCCAACATCCTTGCCAACCTAGCCGCGGCTGGTTATTCACCCGCCGCTCTTTCTCCCGGCGCTGTTGCTCCCGGCGCTCGTCAGGTTTCGGGATACGTGAGCGCTCGACTGGACGGGATGCACGGCAGGAGATGGACAGAAGGGACACCAGCTGCGCCGGTAGGCGCGGACTGAAAGACTACTGAGCTCCGATGAGGCATTGTCCAGCATACCATAGATACAACGATGTACAACTAGGTGAACGGGAATGTCGAGAGGTCAAAGTCGAAGCCGAACGCGTACGGCCACCCGTCAACTTGTGGGTCGGCAACGGCCCCGTCGACGGGGAGGAACGGCACGGAGCGCTCCGGGCCGACGCTGAGGTCTACCGTTAGCCGCGTCCTCATGGTGATGCTTACCAAACACCCGCGTGACGGCCTTGAAGCCGATAATGAGCTCGGCGCAGATCGGCCATGTGTCCTGGTGCTTGAGCAGCAAGTCATGCAGGAGCTGGAAGAGCGTCTGCGCCTCACGGCGGTGAAGCTCGCCGGCATCGTGTGCGAGGATGAGCAGCTGCCCACACACGACGAGGCGCTGGACCTGCGGCCAGGAGGGGTTGAGCTGGTTGACGCTGATCAGGTCCGAGTAGGAGTACATGATCTGCTCGACGGCGCGCGTGATCGTGGCCCATGCCTGCGGGGCCAGGCGCTCGTGCCCGATGTGTGGGAGGTACAGGAGGATACGTAGCCTGTGGTTAGCGCGGATACGGAGGAACCGCTCACCAGTTGTAGCGGAACTGCGCCCAGGCGAGCTTGGCCCGCTGCCCACTCTCCAGGTACGAGACATGCCGCATCTCGCGGAGGTACGGCATCCACGCGGCCTCGGTCGCAGTGATGTATGCGAGACTGCTGGTGTCGACGTGCGGATCTCCGTAGTCGGCAAGAAGCTTGGCAGTAAAGAACGAGGAGCGCGCGAGACACTCGGGGAACATGGTGACGGGTGGTGTCGGGTCTACGTCAATCTCGGTGAAGGGGATTGCAGGGCGCAGGTCCACCAACGAACTCCGGAACCTGTTTGTCAGTGGGATCAAACGTCAACGCACATCTCGGTGTAGAAGAAGGCTGAGAAGAGCGCGCCAACCTGGTCGTGTGGCTGGTAAAGGCTTGCCGTCTCACGGCGGTGCAGGCCGAGCTCCTTGACCTGCCAAGCCATCTGCTGCAGCAGATCCTTCGTCTCGGCCGGCCCACCCATGCCGATGGAGAAGGGGATGAGGTAGAAGAGAGCCCCTGGCGTCAGCTGCAATCGACGGATGTGAGCTAGACTCACACAATGCGACCAAACTGGGCCTATTCCAGCTCGCGAGCGCGTTGTACGCCTTGTGGTAGTACGTGATGTCCTCGCGGCTCTCGTCCGTGAGCGTGAGGTTCTCGCCCTCGCTGATCGCGACGCGGATCTGCGCGAAGCGACTCGTGCACAGCGCAGAGTACACGAGTGCCATCTGATCGTCTGTAAGGCTGTTTGGCATCGCCCGGTATCGCCCGTACAGCGACCGCAAGAGAGTGCGATCTGTGGGCGCGTCGCGCGCGTCAAAGTCGCTGCCCTGCTCGTGTAGCAGCTGCTCCATGAGCAAGTCCTCATACTCGGTGAGGTGGGGCTGTGGGGGCAGCGGCGTGGGGGGAATACCCGCGAGACGGGTGTCGACCTTGAAAACCAGCTGCGAGAAGGGCAGCCCTTTATCGCGGCACCAGCTGGCCAGGGCGGCCTCGAGCTCGTCGAGCGGGTTGCGGCGGTCGAGGAAGATTGGGTCGGGGTACGATGTGCCAGCGAGGGGGTCGCGCGGGTCGCGTGGGGCATCGAGCGCGTCGTGGGTCTGCTGGCGGAGGAAGAGCTTGGCGCTCGGTGCGCTGAGGTCAGCCATGAGCGGAAGCGAGCGGATTGGCGAGAAGCATGGGTGGCGAGATGCGGGGGAGTGTAGGTGAGAAGGGAGGGGTGCGCGAGCATACTTACCGCTTGGGACGCGCCTTGAGGCGTACTGTACAGCTGCGCGTTAGCCGCCGCGGGCAGGTGGTGAGCTTACCTGCTTCCGATTCCGGCGGTGCGGCACGGCGTGCAGGGCGGCGGGCCGACACACTTGATCCTGCGGGCGCGGCAGGCCTCGCACGCCTTTGAGGAGCGTTTGCGCGGGAGCTCGTGCTCTACGACTGTGACAGTGTCCCTCTGGTCGCTCATGACCTATGTTTCAGTTGACGGTTGAGGGAAGTTTGATGGAAAGAGAGATGTTGAGAGATGATGGTTAGTGGGCGGTAGATTGCGGTTGGGGATGTTGCCCGGATCCATCATCGGGGCGGAGTACAGGGTGACAGGGGCTAGAGCCCTGAGGTGGTCAAGCGGGGCCAATGGCCCCGAGATCACGTGAGGAACCCGAAGTCTGGCTCTTTGACACGGCTCCAGCGCTCAACTCTTCTCTCTCTCTCTCTACACTTCACTTCAAACAGTCTGCTCTTGCTCCAATGTGGGCACCAAGCGTCTGCTCGAGGCCGCCGCACTTCCTCGGAAACGCGTATCGAGGTGGGAGGATGGGAAGTGGAGAGGGGTGGGGTAGCTCCGGCCGCTCGGGCAGCATGCCGATATCGGCCCGGGCCGACAGCAACATCCGACTAACATCCTTATTCCTCGCTACTCTCAACCCCACTCTAAATGGTCACCAGTTCACCCCTCACCGTCCGTCGTACGCAGACTATAACTAGCGCGCCCACAATGCTCGAAGAACGACAGCAAGCACCATGGACACTCTCCACAGCCTCCCCGCCTCCTTCCCCGAGCTCTACGCTGTGAGCGACAGCGTCAAGGTCGTCGAGGTCGCCAAGAAGTACAATCTGCCTGATGTGAGCTAAGTTCCCGAAACACAGTAGCTGACAGCAGGGCACTCCCATCACACGCGTGCCCGAGTACACACCGCCCGGTGGCGGCGGAGCGTACCACTGCTCCAAGGGTGTGTCCGCTGTGTATACTCTGCTCTGAGCTGACCTCAGTCGAGACATCGTGGACCCAAGGGTTCTTCCCAGGCCTTCTATGGCTCATGCTCGAGCGCCGCCGCCTCCTCCCCGCCGCAGTCGAGGGGTCGTACTCCGAGGAGGAGATTGCACGCCTTGCCCGCAGATATCAGGAGAGCTTCCGGCACATGGCCAACCCGGCGATCAACCACGACCAGGGGTTCCGCTTCCAGCTGAGCTTCGGCAAGTGAGCAGCTTCGCGGTTTCTGCTCAGGCTGACATGCAGGGACATGGACCTGACCAAGAATGACACTGCGTCGGTGCTTATCGACGCTGCTGAATCGCTCGTCGACCGCTACTCGGACTCGATCGGCTGCATCCGCTCGTGGGACAAGATGGTCCGCGTTGGCGAGCCTGACGTCTGGCGCCTGGACAATCAGGACGAGCACTACCTCGTCATTATCGACAACATGATGAACCTCGACCTCATGTACCAGGCCACCGAGCTCACCGGCAACCCCAAGTATGCTGCGATCGCCACGCGCCAGGCCGAGGTGATGCGGGAGGCCCACGTGCGGCCGAACAACACAACGTACCACGTCGTCGACTTCACCGACGGTAGCGCGCAGAAGGGATACACCTGTCAGGGATACGAGGACGAGTCGTGCTGGTCCCGCGGCCAGGCGTGGGGGATCTATGGCTTCGCGCAGTGCGGTTAGTTCACAACGACTCCAGAGCTAATGCCAGCACTGCGGACGGGCCGGAAGGACTTCCTCGACACCGCGCGCCGCCTAACTGACAAGTTCCTCGAGCTCCTCCCCGAGTCGGGCGTCCCCTGGTGGTAAGCTGTGGAAGCCCTCTGATAGCTGAGATCAGGGACTTTGATGCGCCCAAGCCGTGCCCGTACGACGCTTCCGCGGCAACCATCACGGCGGCGGGGATGCTCTTGCTCTTCCGCCTGCTGCGCCCGTCGGACCCCAAGGCCGCCGAGGGCTACCTTGCCCGCGCATTCCAGCTCGTGCGCGACACGCTGCGCGAGTGCAAGACGCCCTCCGCCTCTTTCGTGGACGGCAAGGTCAACTGGGGAGCGGGCGGGTGGGAGTCCATCCTCCGGCACTCGACCATCAACGGCAACCGCTTCTCGCCGCGCAAGATGATGGACCACGGGCTGATCTGTGAGTGTGCAGCTAGTGCATGAAGCATGGAGCTGATGGCAGACGCCGACTACTACCTCGCCGAGTTTGCCAACGAGGCGCTCAAGCTGCGTCCCCCTCCCAACTAGTTGTAGAGAGTGCAATGTCAGATGTTGTTCGCTTGTCAAGTGGCCCGGATTCCGCTCCACGGCCATCCCCGGTCCCTCCACCTCCGCATCTCAGCGCCTCCCACTCAATCATCCGCCATGGACATCGTGAGCTACCCACACATCCTCGACCTCATCCTCGCCCATGCCCCGCCCGCCTCGCTCGCTGTGCTCCGCGGCGTCTCCCGCGACCTCCACGCGCGTGCCGACGCCCAGCTCTTCGCGCACATCCGCTTCGTCTTTCCCGAAACGGAGGCGGGATACATCATCATCGCGGCGGCCAGCGCGCCCGTAACCCTCAAGTGGCTGCGCTACGGCACAGGCGCCAAGGCGCGGGACCAACGCCGCGCCCGCGCCCGCAAGCACGTCGCGCACCTCGTCGGCACGGCGCGCGTCCTCGACGGCCTGCTCGAGGGCTTCGTCTGCGCCCCCTCCGCGGCGCAGCAGGCGCTGGTGGCCGCCGCGCCAGCGATAGCCATCGCGCCCGACGCCACGCTCCGCGTCCTCCGCGGCTTCGACCGCGACTGGCGCGCGTACGAGCGCCTCGTGGGCCTCTGCGCCGCCCTCCGCCTGCACGACCGGCCCATCGTCACCCTCGCCGACACCCCGTTCCTCCCCCTCACGCCCGCGCGACTGGCCTACCCCGTCCGCGTGGCGCGCGGGGTCCCGCCCCCGCCCCCCGCGGACGTGCTGAAGCGGCACATCCGCAAGTCGCACCGCGTCCTCCACCTCCTCCTCAACCCCCAACCCCTGGATGGCGGGGGCGCCCCACGAGATCACCTGCTCGCGATGCTGTTCGAGCCCGCGCTCTTCGGCACGCCCCGCCCGACCGAGACGGAGCGCACATTCACGGTCGTGGGTGGCCGGGCGGAGCTGCGGTCCCTCGTCGGCCTCCCGGAGGAAGCAGGGAAGGAGGAGTTCGAGGCCGCCGTCGACGCGTTCGCCGACAGCGTGTGGTATGTCGCGCCTGATGGGGGCACGCGAGAGGACCACGCCCTCCCTGACACGGCGGAGGTCATGGCCGAGCTGCGCAGGAAACATCTCCACTTCCTCACGCCTCAAGAGTACGTCGACCGCGTTGGTGCGGAACAGGCTGCGCTTGAGACGCAGATTGACCCCGCGGGGATGACGGTGGTATACCTTCCTTGACAACATGCCGTTGTCGTACTTCCATTCTTCCTTCTCTCGCCTCGCTCCTTGCGACAACCATCGACAACCATCGACATGCTCGACTCGCAGGCTTCCCCACACATCCTCGACACCATCGTCGACCTTGCCCCGCCCAAGGCGCTTCTCTCACTGCGTGACTGTTCCCGCGCCCTTCGCGCTCGCGCCGACCAGCACCTCTGCCAGTATGTCGAGGTCACCTTCCCTCCGGCTCACCGATCACCGAGATGTCCACATCGCCATCGCTCCCCAAGGCTCTCACGTCAATTGCGAGTCGCTCCCGATCACGGACAGGTCCATCGACTTCTACAAGACCCAGGACGGCCTCGTTCGTCACGAACCCGGGAATGACCCTGCGCGCGTTGCGCTGCGGGAGTACGTCGCCGATCGCGTGACACAGCTCCGCGTGCTAGACCTCCCGGGCTCGTCATGCTGGGATAGGCGCAGCTACTACTTCCTCAAGGACCACCGCCTCAACATCAAGATGCGGGGGGCCGTCAGCATGCCGTTCTTTGGCGCCCTGAACCACCTGCCCCACGGGCAAGTCTTCCTTCCGAACCCGATTCGCGAATTTATCGCCATTGACGACGTCGACATCGTTGTTCCCTTCCCCGTCGCTGGCGATACACCCGCCCTGGATCGACTGGTGCACGCCATGCATGTGCGCCCAGGCGATGCGGCGGCGCATTCGAAGCTCATGGTCGTCCTGCTGTTCAAGTTCACCGCCTTCCCCGCTTCTACACCTATTTGGGCGGCCTGGAGAAGATCGTCGTCCATCTCCTCCGCTCCGGTGAAGAGCTCTCGCCTGCACCTGTCGACAAGGCTATGTCGGCCGTGGTCGACCAACTTCTCGCGCTGCCATATTCGTGGAACCCTTCCAAGGGACATCCCTCCCCGGTAGTGACAGTGCTCGGCGGCCCACAGGACTACGGCCTCTCTGTCGGTCTGACCCCCACGGCCTCAGACGACCACTTCCACTCACTCAACCCTCGACCAAATTGTCCACACGTTTGAAGCAAATCGTTGGCTCATGGCGACCAGGACGCCTCACGACATGATCTATTCGCACTGGCGCGCACACCTGCCCCTCCTCTCGCCCGACCAGTACAGTACGTCGCCAAGGTCGGCGCGGCGCAGGTCGCGCTCGAGACGCAGTGCGAACTGGCCGGCCCTCCGGCCGGGTACATCTCATAAGCGCGCCCCCAGCGCGTCATCGTCATGGGGACCTGCCCCACCCACCTCACGTAAACCGCGACTTCGACGCAGCGACAAGCCCGACGAAGGGCAGTAGATTAGACTGGTTTCATAAGATAGACGAGTAAGCGAGCACACCGCAGCATGTAGACAGATCCATCACACCTCGCGGCTGAACGCCTGGCGCATCCCAGACGGGAGGGGGCACACGTCGTCCTTGACGTCGCCCGGCGGCTTGCCCGTCCGCGCGTGCTCGAGCCACATGGCCGCACAGCACTCGTACAGGTCCTTGACGGCGACCGAGCACTTGCCCTGGTCCTTCTCGTTGTTGAGGCAGGCCTGGATCGCGCGCGCTGGTGTCAGCTCCGTCAGCGGGGCGCCCACCCTCGGCGCTGCAGTCGCGGTCCGCGGCGCCGCCCTGGTCTCGGTGGAGGAAGTTGGCCATGGCGAGGAGTGGGAAGTAGAGAGGGGAGTGGGAAGTAGAGAGGGGAGTGGGAGGTTCCCACAACTCGGCGGTTACGTACGGCAGCCTGCAGCAGTGAACAGCTCGGTCACAGGCACATGGTGCACATGACGGGACGAGACTCGGGGTATCTATGACGCGCGCGTGGCCTGATGCGGAGCCACTCGGTGCCGCCGATCACCGACCGTCTGCAACTCCCACCTCCCTTCGGCGATCTAGAGCATCGCCGGGCATCCAAAAGCATGCATGCATGACAAAAGAGAGGAGAACTGGACGAGTTAGGAATCGAACCAAAGACCTTGTCAAGTACCAGGTGCTAATGACACGCTCTACCAACTGAGCTACACGCCCTGTGTTTCTCCACGGGAGCTGCCGTGCTCGGTGCGTTCTTGGATACCCAGGCCCTCGCCGAGAGGCGCGCAGACTCCAAGATGTCTTGCGCTGTGAGGCGCGCGTCCAGAGACGAGAGATTATGACATTGCGCACAGCGCGACTACAACCCAATATACGAAGACTACAAGCGTTCGACTCCTCACCCCTCCAGCGCGACGCCGATATCCTCTCATTGCGCCGGGGCGTACTCGGAAAGAAGCATGTTGGACCTGGAGTCAGCTTGCACCGGTGTAGGCGGCACAGCGAGTCGTGAAGCCTGCGTGAGGGCCGAGGGCGTGGGGCCAAGGTTGACGACACCACCCCCGGCCTCGCCCCACCGTCGTGGGCGCTGGTGGGCAAACACCAGCTCCTCGGCACATGAGACGTCCTGTCCCTCCCGCCGGCGTCCGAGACCCCCTTGATCGGTACGCAGTTGCGTGATCGCACTCACCAGTAACGCCCGTCGTCAGCCTCGGTCTGCGCCACATACTCCGGGACCTGCATGAACTCCTCCTGCGCGTTAGCGAGCCACACTCAGCAGCACTCACCAGTCCCAGCTCGGCGAAGAAGTCGAACCCGACGCCCAGCTCGCCCTCGTTCGTGCCGTTGACCATGGCCTCCGCGACGCCGGGCGACCCCGCACGCGACTCAACGCTCAGCGAGCTGAGCACGCGGCGGAGGTGGCGCGCGACGTATGCGGGGGCCGTCTTGCTTTCCTCGCTCGTGACGCTCGCGTGCGCCACGAGGATGCGGTGCAGCACGGTGAGAATGAACGTCTTTTGCTGGCGCGTCGAGTAGCGGAACACCTTGCCCGCAAACTCGGCCAGCCCGGAAGTCATGCAGCTCGCGCTGTCCTGCATGATGACGAGCATGCCGTTGTGCGCGAGGATGTCGATCTCGTCGGCGATGCGCGAGACCAGCTCGAGGCACGAGTCGAGGCGCAGGGGGTCGCTGCGTACCAGGTCCTGCTGGTAGCGCTTCATGACGAACATGAAGTCCAGGATCGACCAGAGGAGCACGTGCTCGACCTCCTGGTTGAAGCACGGTGGTGGGGCTTGCGTGAGCGGCGGCATGGGGAGCGGACGGCGGGGCGGCACTCACATTCCTTGCTGAACCACTTGTTGATCATCGCCTCGCTCTGCGCCGTGAGCGTCTCGATCGCGACGTCGAGGTAGGCATGGTGCGGCGATTTGTGCAGTGATCCCCAGTGGTCCTTGAGCTTGCAAAGTCTGGTGTTAGCTGGGCAACGGCGTTCCGCAGCTCACTGGATGCTGGCGGCAATATGCATATCGACGCTCGGTCCAAGGTGCAAGTGGCCTCTGGCCCAGATCTCGGGCTGGATGTCAGCTAGTGTACAGGGACTAGCTCACGTCTGAGTGGTCGTTTAGTCTGATCGTGGTCGGCAGGCCGTGAATATACGATTGTCTTCGGTTAGCGCGGCCGGAGCGGAGGCTTACCCCCTGTCAAAGGCTGTGGGCGGGCGTTAGCACTCCATAGGCAGTAGACGGTCGTGAGCGGCTTACAGAACAGGCCTGGCGTCAGCTCATGTTCATCTCGCTCCAGCAAACACTCACAGAACCAGGTCCTCTCCGCGTTCTATCGTCAGCGCCGTCACTCCCACCACTCACTAGCAACTTGCGCGCCTCTCTCTCTTCTTCTGGCAGCGGGTCGTGTCGCGGGATGTGCCAGAATCGGCTGTACCCCAAGCGGATAGCCATGCCGACCTTCATCCACCCGCTCGTGTCCTCCGGGTCCTTCCAGTACGTCATGATCATGAGCGACTGCACGACGCCGATCTCGGACAAGCCAGACAGCAGCGCGCGGTCGAGCACGGTGCGCGCGTGGCTGATGAGTGCGGGGTGCAGGTCCTGCCGGAAGAACCGGGCCGAGGACGCGAGGACGGTCGAGAAGAGCACGCTGGATGTGCGGCGGAGGTACTCGAGCGTGTGGAGGTTGCCGTCCAACACGGCCACGAGCGGGTTCAGGCGTTCCATGAATCTGCAAGTCAGCAGGCTCTCTTCCGGTAATACGCACAGTTGCACGAGCTGGTTGGCCTCGACCTCGCTGAGCGCGCGGAGGGACACGGGGTCGTCCGTCTCGTTCATGCCCTCGTCGTCGGCGTCGGGCGCGTACCCTCTCCGCGCCGGCGCGCTCGAGTAGAACGGCGCCTTGGCGCTGCTCCCCTCGGCGGGGTCGAGGAACTCGGCCATGTTGAGGTTCTGGTTCCGACTCGAGCTCGTGTAGTTGCCACTCGTCGGCGAGACCGTGGTTGTGGACGCCGAGTGCGGGCCGGAGCGCGACAGGTCCACGAGGCTCTGGGCTTGCGCCATCGCGGGCGGGACGGGCGGCGAGATGCCTGCGTACGGAAACGACATGGGGAAGAGGTCGGGCTTTCCCGGCGACGACGAGGGCGGCTGGTACGGCTGCGGGAACATGGTTTGTGTCTGGGAGAGGGAGGATGGGTTCGGGTTCGGCGCGTCCAAGTTTTGCGCCTCTTGCAGTCGCCGCGCAGAGTTCGGCGGGCGCCCCTTGCGCTTGATGACGGGCGGGTCGGCGCACGCTAGCCCGTACCGGCCTGGCATCAGTCGCGTCCCCACGCCACGGAATGCTCGGGCCGCCAGTGGCGACGTCGAAGCCGCCCACCATCAGTCACTCACTACAGCGCGCGCAAACACTGCCGTCGGCGGTCCGGATACATCGCACCTGGGGTTAGAGAAACGGCCCGCCCGCCGCGCCTCGCGGCCCGGCTTACCTTGATTGCGCGGCACGTCGTACACCTGGGGTCAGCACGGACTCAGGGGAAGCGGGTCGGGGAGGGGGATGAGGGGGAAGGAGGCGACGCACGCGAGCTTGGAGCGCGCGAGGGGCTTGGAGTCTGGTTCTGGCGACATGTGGGGCCGAGTGGGGGACTCCGGCATGGATGTGGAGCCCAGTGGCGAGAGAGAGATAAAGGATGGCGGAGGGGAGGATGATAGTGATGGGAGGGCTTGTGGGGCGGAATGGGATTGCTGATGCAGCGGGCATCCACCCGTCCCCCTCACCGCTCATACCGCTCAGTCCGAAATGGCCCGCGAAATGGCCCGAGCACTCTCTACCAAGCCCACTCTTCTGCCCCACAAACTGCCCCGCTTCTTCCCATTCGAGAACCTCTACTCCAGTCGAAAGTGCAGAGCTTGCGTTAGGAGATGTGGGGGATAGTCTGCGGGGGAGGGGCTCGAGGAAGACCGGGGCGCGTGGGGTTTTATCAGTCTGCCGCGGCCCGAGACTCGAGCCGTTATCGTTCCTGCGTCCCTTGTCTCGGTCTCTCTACAGTTTGGCAGGCGCATAAACCTAGCCTTGGCACTGCTGCCACCCGCAACCGAGACACCCGGAGATGCGGAGTGGGTGAGTGTGAGTGGGCGCGGAGATGTGTTGATGCGAGGATTTTCCGCCACACCGGACCAGGATCTTGGCTCTGCATTCCACCGCGATCCACCGAAAGCATGCTTAACCCATCCCTGCGTGCATGAACGTACACAGCCCCTAGCAAGGGTGAGAGCAAGCACAGTCCTAGCAGTGCAGTCCTGCATCAGATAAGCGACTAGTCGAGGAGGCGAGGACGGAAGGATCGGGTGCGAGCTGCAGGAAGATCTGCTCATCTGGGGCGTGGCCTGTCACTCCTCGACCGCAATCCATCCGCGCTTCCACAGCGTTCACTGCGCCCCCAAATCGGCATGCCAGTCGTGTTTGTGCATGTTCTAGTCGGCTACAGAGTCACAGTACCACATTCCAGTCATTATCGCCCGCGTAAGCGAGGTTCGGCATGTACGCCGCGGGTCGGGGATCGCTACAGTAGTGGTGCGATGCCCGAGGGAAGAAGAGGGGAACTCGGACACCGGTCAAGAGCTGGGCGTCAGAACAAGGTGATCGGCCGGGCACTCACGGAGTGTGTGTCGTTGTGTGCTGCGTGGACGGGCCTAGGCCTTGTGGGGCTTGAAGATGTTCCAGCGCCGCTTGTCCTTGTCCTTTGTCACCTAGAGTCAGCGCATCATCACTGTCCCCGACATACCAGGTGACTGAGGTCGATCACGCTCTTCCCCGCCGCCCCCAGGGTGCTCCCCCGCCCCTCCTTGTCCGCCCGGCCCTCCTTCTCCCGGACAGCCTTACCGCTCCGCTTGGCCTCGACGAGGGCGATGAACTCCTTGGTTCCGCGATCGTCCTTCCGCCGCAGCCGGCGGAGAAGCGGCATGCTCTTGGTCGGGCGCAGCTCGGGCTCCAATCTCTCCTTTAGTTGCCTGATCTCCGCTTCGAGATCGGCGATCCTCGCGTCGACGCCGCTCACGGCTGTTGTGCCCGAGTACGAGCTCATCGTGGGGGAGTAGAGCGTGTCGGCGTCCTCGACGCGCGCGAAGGGGTGTAAAGCCGCGTCGTCATCCTCGTGGAACTTGGTGGGCAGGGGGACAAGCGACTCTCTCGGGATACGCTGGCTCGGGCGACGCGTGACTGTGTAGCGCCGTTGTGGATCGCGCGTGTAGTGTGGGTCGAGGTAGGTTGGACAGCCGGCGCTGGAGAGCGGGGAGGCGCACGAGGAGCGCGACGGACAGCGTTCGGCGGGTAGGCGGACCGGATACGCAGAGCACGGTGTGTGTGGTGGCGTTGGGAGGGGTAGGGCCGGGAGCGGGGTCTTTGGCGGCGGGGTAGGGGGTGGGAGGCGAGGGGAGCGACCGAAGGAGGGCTGTGGGCGAGGAAGGTCGCGGAGGTCTAAGGGGGCTGGTGGTGGGCGGCGGTTGCTTTGCTGCATGGTACTGTAGTGATGTGAGGAGAGGACTAGGAAGGACCAAGATGCAAGAAGAGGGTGAATGAAGAGGTTGAAGAAGAGCGAGGATGAACGAGGAGGATGTGATAGACTATGAAGGGAGTGTGAGTGTTGTGTGTGGGTCTGTGCATCGCATCGTCTGGGCGGCGGGGGTGACACTTTAGCTTCTAACTAACTCTCACTCACTCACTCACTCACTCACTCACTCACTCACTTGCTGCCACTCTTTCCTGTTGACGCGTCTAACTTGTCGTCGCCCTATTCACTGCATTCCTACTTCACCCCTCCTTTCCCTTGTCGCTGGAGCAATATCGCTTCTCTTCAACCTGAATGCGGGGATTGTGGGGTGGTTTATCGAGTTGCAGGCTAGTGCAGGGTGCTGATGGCGAGCACGGCATTTGGTGAACGGTTGGTTGCGAACAGCTGAACCTAACGCACGGTGGAAGAGCGACTGCCCGGTGAGTAGTCGGTCAGTGCACCTCGTGTGCCACCAAGTAAACTCGCCCTCACTCGCCCCTTCCACTCGCTCTACCATTCCACACTCGCCCCTCGAAACGCCGAGGCTCGCGGACAGCCAAGTGTTTGGGGGACGGCGATCGCCGAGCTGCAGGGAGCCGGCGCAGCGACCTTTGCTCCACGCTCGCCGACGCAGTCAGTGATCCGTCCAATGAGGGCCCCGGTCCGAGCACGTCAAACAAGAGTGAGTGAGTAACGCAGGATACACAGATGGCGTATCGGGTGACCTGCTCGTTCTGGAAACCGCAGCTAGCCGCCAACCTTCGCGCTCACACGTATGGCTCCGCAGTGCGACCGCAGAGGCCGCGCACCCCGTCTCAGCTGATCACCTGCTCCGCAAGCATTACACATTCCTGCATTGCAAGGACATTCCTTCTGATACTGCGGCATTCCCGCATCCCCGCTTACTTCAGCGCCTCGACAACGGCCTTGAGCGCCCCAAGCGTTGCCTCGTCGTGCCCGACGTACCCCACCAACTGGAGGGAGATGGGCGCGCCCTCGGCGGTCGCGGGGTCGTAGGTGGCCCAGATCTCCTTCTCCTTGTCGTTGCGCGGCGTGCTCTCCTGCACGTCGTCCGCGCTGACGCTCAGGCCGGTCGGGAACACAGCTCCCGGGTAGTTGGCGAGGTTCCAGTATGCCGTGTAACCCCAGTACGTGCTGGTGAAGTGCGGGGGCGCGGGCGTCGCGTATGCCGGGGTGAGGACTACATCGATGCCAGATGCCTGCCAGTGCTTGGCCAGGGCGAGGCGGAAGGCGTCGCGCCCTGCGACCGCCTGACATCAGCTTCTCCAGCTTCTCAACTCACCGCCATGAGCTCGTCAGCTGTCGGCGCCCGGTCGCCGCCCTGGTCGATGATCCACGCGCTTAGTGGGTGGATCGGCTCGCCGGCCTCCTCGAGGCAGTTACGCACCGCGCGCCCCCCGTCCGGCCAGTAGAGCTTGCGGAGGACCTCCCACGCGCTCTTGCTCTCGTAGGGGGTGTACGGGACGACCTCGTGTCCCGCGGCGCGGAGCTTCTCCGCGACCATCTCGAGGCCGCGGCGCATGGGCGCCACGGGCGCGACGAGGCCGTCGTCCCAGAGCACGCCGACGCGGAGCTTGCCCGCCGGCACTGGCACCCAGGGCTTGACGAACAGGCTGGGGTCGCGGCGCCACGGCTCCGAGTCGGCAATGAGCTTCATGTACAGCTCGAGGTCGGCGGCGGAGCGCGCCATCGGCCCGTGCGTGCACAGGATGCCCTCCCACCCCGGGGGCAGCATGGGCGCATTGCACCCGCCGTACGGGACGCGCCCGGCCGTCGGCTTGAAGCCGTAGATGCCGCAGTGGGCAGCGGGGCAGCGGATGCTGCCGCCCACGTCGGTGCCAATGCCCAACGGCGAGCCCTTGAAGCCAATCAGGGCGCCCTCGCCGCCGCTGCTCCCGCCCGGCGTGAGGCGCGTGTTGTGCGGGTTCGTCGTCGTGCCGAGGTAGCTCGTGCACTCGAGCTGCATGAGTGCTTGGGGGTTGGTCGTTTCTGCGTCAGCGGAGACTAGTAGGGGTGCGTACTGCAGTAGAAGACGGCGCCGGCGGCGCGGAGCACGGACACCATGTGCGCGTCGTCCGTGGCAACGCACTTGCCCACGCGGGAGAGGAAGCCGGCGGGGCTGTCGTGCCCCCGCACATCGATGTGGTCCTTGACGCTCACGGGCACACCGTGCAGCGGTCCACGCGGTCCCTTGGCCGCGAGCTCGTCGTCCAGCGCCGCGGCCTGGGCGAGCGCCTCGTCCGCAAACAGCTCGACGAGGCAGTTGGTGCCCTGCTGCGCGAGCGACGCGGCCTTGACGTACGCCGTGGTCGCCTGCACGCACGACACCTCCTTGGCGGCAATGGCGGCCGCGAGTTCCCCGGCCGAGAGGTCGAGGAGCGCAAGCTCGGCCGCGCTGAGGACGCCGCTCGTCTTGAGCAGCGAGATGGCGTGCACCGGCACCTCGCCCTGCACACGGTACTTGGCCGGGACTGTGGCGTCGCGCGCGGCGACAGCGGCGTCGCGCACACTCTCGTAAGTCGTGTTCGTCATGGTTGTTGTTGGTGGCCGCCGTTCAGTCGCGTTTGGGTTCTTAAGCGCGGCTGTAGCTTATCAGCTCACATGATCGCGCCCGCTTGACGGCTATCGCTTGTCGGCTGCCGTCTCGGCGACCTGCGCGCGTGCCTGGGAGTTGGACGCTCCGCGGCTGGCGGTCTCTCGGGGGCTCAATGCATGCATACGGGCATGAGCACATGTCGTAGAACGTAGAACGGGGAGGCGCTCGTCAGCTGATGGGCAGGTTAGTCGCTAGACGGGAGGCTTGAGTTGCGTTGGGAAGTGTGAGTTCTTGGGGTGGAGGCCGAGATTGGGCGGGTTGGGCAAGATAAGCGCTCGCTCAAGCAGCGCTCGGCGGCAGCGCTCCGCGGCTTGGCAAGTGCGTCGACCACGTCGAGCGGAGCGCTGCCGCTCCGTTTACCGTCAAGCACCACGGCGGCTAGGAACGGCACCACCGCCTGTGAGGTCCTCGGTGGTCCCGAGGTGCTGGAGTGGGCAGGTGGCGAACCAGCCAGCTGGCAGGTTCCGGCGCGGTGGAAGTCGGGAGGAAGTCGAGCGGGCTCACTGCCAGGACCTGTGCTCTTGTTCGGGAGACAGCGTCGAGATGAAACTGCTCCAGGTCGCTGGCACTGGCACGAGCATCCTTGGGGCCGAGCTCCCCGTCGGACTTCGGGCTACGCTCGGCGTTGGCCCCGCTACCTGCGGAGAACACTGATCGACAGTGATCGGATCGTCGCAGCCGAGAACAATCTCGGCCGAGTCTTGTGGATCGTAATATGGATCGGCGGGGCGCATCTGGTGCGCAGCGGGGCGTGGGAGCTCATTACCATGTCGAGGCGGCTGCGTGAGAGAGTCATCGGCGGTCATTCTCGGAGGATGGAAGGAGCACAGACCCGCGGGAGTGCGAGCTGAGGGTGTCCGCCGCCGCTACCCTGCCGCATGTCACCTCCTGCGATCCTGCGATCCTGCATGTCCTGCATCTCGCACTCTCATCTCCTGCCAGATCTGCTCTGATAGCTCTGATCAGCCCTCCCCCGCACTGCCTGGCCCACATGCCCCGTCCCCATACCTTTCTGCGCCAAGATACACTGCGGCGCAGCGGAGGCGGTCGTGCGACATGGCGCTGGCGTCGTAGGTCGCATCGCGTCGGATATGCCCGCCGCTGCGTACTCTCACGCAACACCGCCCTGGTCTGCGCCGAGCTGTCCATGCTTGCCTGCTGCGCTCTGCCTGTATGTTGCCCCAGCGTCCCTGCCCCGGAATCTTGGGAGAGATCAGGATAATCTCAGGACGCCCAGGCAAAGCTTCCGATCTTCTCGCCCCCTCTCGTCCCCTGCCATAGCCAGTAAGCTGGAACAAGTGCATGGCCCGCAGAGGGCGAGAGGCAGCTCGGGGTCAACTGCAGCGAGGGACGGAACGAAGGCTTCGGCGAGAGTCCCGACGGCCCAGTCATGCCCCCCTGGCCTTGGCCGCCGGAGTACGTGCCGGCGTGCCGGAGGAGGCACGCCCCGGGAATACCACCCGGACCGCCCGCCATCCCCGTCTCCAAGATCTCTGCGAGACAACAATGTCATTCAGACGCTGCTGACCTCTCTGTCTTACCTCTTCCGGCTCACCCCCGCACCCGGCGCCCCCGCACCCCACCATCGGCATCCGGCCTGCAGCTCCTGCAGCTCCACGTTAACCCTCTGCGTCCTGCCTTTGCCCACCCTGCGTGCGCCACCAGCCCCTCCTTGGCTCGTTGGCTCGCTACCTACCCCACACTCCGCAGTCCGGAGCCCGTGCCCAAGACGGGCCAATAACTCCCTGCCCACAATCTCGCCATCCGCTATCTATCATTAATTCACTTCCGCACCTCACATCAATGGAGGAGCGGCGCACCTCGACCTCGACGGCGTCGTCCTCGCCCGGCGCCGACACACCTCTACATCCGTACGTGCCTCCCGCGGTGGCGCAGCCCGCACGCAAGCGTAAGCCGCACACGCGCACCAAGACCGGATGCCGCCGCTGCCGGCAGCAGCGCGTCAAGTGCCCCGAGGGGCCAATCGGCCCGTCCGGGCGCCAGGTCATCTGCCGCCGCTGCTGGGAGACGGACCGGCCGTGCTACTACCCCGCCAAGGGGGCGAAGCGGGACCGCAACTCGGACGAGGCGTGGGAGCGCGCCGAGGACGTCGACGAGTGGAGATGGGGCAACGGCGTGCCCTCCAGCAGCGGCGGGCGCGAGGTCGGCGGCGGGCATACCAGCCATGCCCCTGCCACGCAGCCGGTGGGGGGCGACCTCGGCGCACTGAGCTTTGGACTCGGGCAGGCGCTCATCGACACGGCGCCGCGCGAGGGCTTTGACTGGTCCGTCTTGTTTCCGCCAACCCCACAACAGCAGCAACAGCAGCAGGCGTCGATCCTGCTGCTCGACGACGACGAGCGCGATCAACAGCAACATCAGCAGCAACAACATCAGCAACAGCAGCAGCAGGAGCCGTCGCACGCACGCGAGAACCAGAACCTCCTCCAGCTCGTCGGCGCGGGCGCGTTCTCCCCGTCGTCGGCGCGCGTCGCGCTCCCCGCGGCGCCGGAACCCGCCCCCGCGTCGCTTTCGCAGAACTTTATCAACTCGCTCCTCGCCCCGTCCCCGCTCAACGGCATGGTCGCGCCCATCACGCTCGCGGGGCTATCGACCTCGCAGAACGACCGCCTCATCGTAAACTACTTCGAAGTCGAGGGGTGCAACGAGATTGTGAGCACGACAAAGTCCAAGCACAACTGGATCTTCATGGAGCTCTTCCCGCGCCTGCTTGCGACGCTGGCGGTGCAGCCCGCCGGCTCGCCGACGGACGACGCGGACGGCGCCGTGCGCCAGTGGCTCCACCTCTGTCTGCTGCAGATTGCGTACGTCCACCGCGCCAACATCGAGCCCGACGAGGCAAAGTCGTGGCACTTTCGCTCCGAGGCCGCCCGCTTCCGCCAGAAGGCGAGCTACGCCATCCTCCGCGCAAAGGTCAAGTGGCCCGACGGGCAGTGGAAGACGGAGGAGTATCTGTGAGTCTGCCCGCGAGCGCGCTGACGCCAGCATGGGCTTCTTCGTGCGCTGCATGGCCGACATGCTCGACTCGGGCAACCTCGCGCTGGACCGGCACACGGCCTTCGAGCTGCCGCTCGAGCGCGCGACGCCCTTCTACTCGAGCCTGCGCGACATGATCGCGCTCTACTCGACCCTGCAGTTTGCGTGCACGTCCATCGACATGCAGATTGGCAGTGTTGCGCCGCTCTTCGAGATGCCGCCGCGCGGCGAGGAGTGGGTCGAGCGCTTTGTGGGCTTCTCGCGGCGCATCGTGCGCATCATCGGCCGCGTAAACGGCATGGTCGTGTATCGCGCCGGTCTCATCCGCGCGGGCACGGACCAGGGCGCGCCGGGCAAGCTCCTGCGCGCCGAGGCGGAGAGGCTGGCGAGCGAGCTCGGCCAGAGCTGGGACTGGGACGAGAACGCGCAGGAGGTCGGGCAGAGCGCGCGCGTCCAGCGCGGCGACGAGGTCATGCGCCACGCGCTCCTCGTCCTGCTCCTCTGCGAGGTGCTCCAGGTCCCGCTGGACGACCCGAGAATCGCCATGGCGGCGGACCGCGCCGTCGAGCTCGTGGTCGACTGCGAGCCCGCGGCAGTCGGCGGCTTCCAGTGGGCGCTCACGATCTTTGCCATCTACTGCCGCGACGGGGAGCGGCGCGAGCGCATCCAGGACCTCATCAAGCAGATCCTCGCGCTCAGCTTTGGGAGCGGGTACCGCGGCCCCGACGACATCCTGCGCCTCTGCTGGGAGGCGCTGGACCGGAACGGCGCGTATGAGAACGGCATTGCGCCGTGGCGCGAGGGCATGGGCGCGCTGGGGCGGAACCTCTTCATCTAATTGGGTGGGGTGGGTGTGGGAACAGTTGTACGACGCAACGTAGAGTGGGGAGTGGGGGATAGAAGGTCACATAGGTTGTATAACATGCACTGTCTTATAGTCTGCCGGGCGAGTGTGTAAACGTGGGTATCGGGCGCGGCCTGGGGCGGGGCGCGCACTCGCCTGAGTTGTGCGGCTAGCCGGGTGCCGTCGCAACGTCGGGCCGTGGGGAAGGGGCTATACGAGCGGGTGCCAGTACATCCTCCGTCTCGCCATGCTCTAGTCGGCGCGCCACTCGCCTCCGAGGAGGAGCATCGCCTCGCTAGCGACAAGCGCCGGCTCGTGGACGTTGACATTGTGCGGGCTCGTCTCGGCGAACACGAACCGGCCCTTGACGCGCTCCACGCGCTGGCGGTGTGCGGCGGTGAGCTCGTCGCGCAGCTCTTTGCCGAGCTCGCCCCCGCCGGCCGAGATGAGCGTGAGGGGCACGCCGGGAGCCTCCGCATCCGCGGCGGAGCGCAGCTTGCCGCCAATGTCCGTGACCTCCCACGAGGAGGCGCGCGCCGAGGACTTGGAGAGCCCGGCGACCGCCGCGCCGAGGTACGGCTCGGGGAGGGGGTCGAGCATCGCGCGCCCCATCTTCTCCGCCCACCCGAGGTAGTAGTACACGTAGGAGAGGTAGGAGCCGAGCCAGAAGAGGAGGGTCATCTTGCGCGTAAAGTAGAAGGGGCAGAGCTCGTCGCTCGGGTCGACGAGGAGGAGGCCCGCGAGGCGGGACCTGATCTGTGGCGCGGCCACGCGCAGGATCGGCCCGCCCCAGCTGTGCCCGACGAGGAGGACGCGGCCCTCGACCGACGCCACGACGGCGAGGAGGTCGCCCGCGAGATCCACGAGAGTCCGCTTATCCGTGGCCGGGGAGGAGCCGCCGTACCCCGCGCGGTCGTAGGCGACGATGCGGACCGGGTGGGACACGAGCTCGTCCACCACCAGGCCCCAGTAGGCCGCGCCGGTGCCCATTCCCGACTCGAGGACGATCACGTCGTCGCCGGAGCCCGCGTGGTACGTCTGCAGGACGCGGCCGTCGGGGAGGGTGACGGGCTTGGTGGAGGTGAGGAAGGAGGCGCCGGGGTGCGCGCGGGCCGCGACGGGCGTGGAGGGGCGCGGGTCGTCGTTCGGCATGCTGGGCGTGAGGCGGCGTTGGATGGAACTGGGAGATGTGGTGAGACGAGGATAAGCTCCTCTAGTTGGAGGAACGATTGCGAATTCTGAGTGTGACAAGATGCCGGGATGCCGGCCGACGCGAGCCGGAACCGAGCTACATCCGGAACTCCGGGCTGATAAGCGCTCACGGCGCTTGTTAGTGTCTTCCGATCTGCTTGTTGATTGTTAATGTGTTCTCTACACGGAACAGCCCCGAAGGCCACGAGCGCTCGTCCTTTCTACAGGTCGGCATAGGAGGCTCGAGTCTTCCAGGCTGGACAGGTCCACGCCCACCTCCGCACTGCGGTGATCGCCGATCCCGCAGATGCACATGCGTCTAACCGCGGCACAGACGAGCTTATCATGTCGTAGGCAGGCTGACTCACAGCCCGCCGGGCCATATAGAACATACCATGCTGCCGAGTCCGACGTCACTCCAGTCTCCATACCGACGTGCGATCACATGCGACCCCGTGCCGAGTGCAACGCCACGCCGACGCCGACGTCACACACGCGCCCATTCCTCATCCCCGCTCCGTCAAGCCGCACCCCTCCAGGCCGCCGCCGTCGAGGCCAACACCCCAATCGCGCTCCACACCAGTTCCGGCAACACTCAGCCTATGCCTCGGTTCTCCTCCCGAGCTCATTTTCCAGAACTAGCGATCACGCGATGGAGCACGGTTGGGGTGCGAACGGAGAGCTCGCCCCCACTTCCATCGTTAGTGGCGGCTCGCGCTCGCAAGTGCGACAGGACGACGCGGCGTGCCGAGTGGGCCCCGCAACCTCGCGGCAAGAGGTCCGTCCAACTCCGCAGTGCGCCGCCTCCGCACGATCGCGCACCTTCCCACGTCCTGGGACCGGGCCGGTCAGCGCCGTAGTCTCACACGACCCATGTGGTGGCCTCTAGCGAGCTCGTGATTGTCAGCGTCCCAAGTTAGCTCCATTCCGGCGGAGCCGGTAGAGTAGGTGCGCCCGGCATGCATGTTTCACTCTCGGCCGTGCTATTTATCGCTCCACAGATGCTTGCCCCGAGTCATTTCGAAACCGCTCAATGTCAGTCTCGCGTAAGATCATGGAGCACCCTGACCGAGCTGCTAACAATAGCCCCATGTGATACCCAGGACGTCATGACTGGATCGCTGATCTCGCCAACTCGATCTTAGCGTTCATGCGGGGAGTGGCAGTGGGGCGGGGTCGGGGTGCGGGACGGCAAGTCGCGGCTGCTCTGGGGCATCGGCGGGGCTGCGGGGCGTGGGCCCAAGACTAGACGCCGCGCGGGGGAGGCAAGGCCCCGCGCTGAGACGCCGAGATGTTTTCGAATGGACGTCGCCTCTTTTGTCTGGTTTATCCCAGGTGCTGATTGCTCACCCGGTGCCAGCTTATAAGCCGGAGCTGAAGCTGGAGCGTCTTGTCCCGCATCGCGATCGACAATGGCCACCATCGCAGAGCAGCCCTACGGGGCCAAGAGTAGCACGGACAACGCCTCGTGGCACGGCGAGCACGAGGAGGAGCGCCCCAACCCCTACAGCATCCGGGCGCAGCTCGAGGGCTGGCACGCGCACCGCGGGAACAAGAGCATCGCGCGCGGCATCATCCCCCCCTGGTGTCCCGAGAAGGACGAGCCGGCCGAGCTCAACCCCCTCAAGTTCCTCAAAGAGCTCACGTGGCTCAACTGGGCCATGTTCTGTGCGTTTCGCTGCCGTGCGTGCTGACCCAGTGTGCGGGTGGTGGGCGTGGACGTGCGACGGGTTCGACTACTTTGCCGTCTCCGTAACCCTCACGGAACTGGGCAAGGAGTTTGGCAAGACCGACAGCCAGATGAGCTTTGCGATCACGCTCACGCTCCTCTTCCGCTCGCTCGGCGCGCTCATCTTCGGCGTGCTCGCCGACCGCTTCGGGCGCCGCTGGACGCTCACGGCCAACATGCTCATCATCGCCGCGCTGCAGCTCGGCTCGGGCTTTGTCACCAACTACTCGCAGTTCCTCGGGGTGCGCTCCGTCTTCGGCATCGCCATGGGCGGCGTGTGGGGCCAGGCGGCCGCCACGGCGCTCGAGAACGTCCCCGCCGCCTCGCGCGGCTTCTTCTCCGGCATCGTCCAGCAGGGCTACACGATCGGGTACCTCCTCGCGGCCGTCATCAACATGACCGTCGGGCAGTACTCGGCGCCCAAGTGGCGCAGCCTGTACTTTATCGGCGCGGGCTTCTCGGCCGCCTCGGCCCTCTTCCGCGCCGCGCTCCCCGAGTCGCAGCAGTTCCTGCGTGCGCGCGAGGAGCAGAAGGCCGCCGGGGTCAGCCTCAGCGGCGCCGAGGCCGCGCGCCACTTCTTCCGCGAGATCGGGCACATGCTCCGCTCCAACTGGATCCGCTGCATCTGGGCCATCTGCGTGAGTACCCCCTAAAACGTCACTCACAACAGATCATGACGGGCATGAACTTCTTCTCGCACGGCTCCCAGGACCTCTACCCGACGTACCTGACCAAGACCAAGGGCCTGAACAAGCACAACGAGAGCGTGGCCGTGATCATTTCCAACTGCGGCGCCGTCGCGGGCGGCCTGTTTGGCGGGTACATCTCGCAGATCATTGGGCGGCGCTGGACGATCATCGGCCTCGCGCTCTGGACCGCGGCGTGGATCCCCCTCTGGATTATCCCGGACAGCTTTGGCGGACTCGCCGCCGGCGGCTTCTTCGTCCAGTCGGGCGTGCAGGGCGCATGGGGTGTCATTGTGAGTTGCTCCAAGAGTTGGCTAATCCCAGCCCATCTATCTCTCCGAGGTGTCGCCGCCGGCGTTCCGCGCGTCATTTGCAGGCCTCGCGTACCAGCTCGGCAACATGGCCAGCTCGGCCGCCGCGCAGATCGAGGCCGATGCGGGCGAGACGCTGCGCACCGTTGTGAACGGCAAGAACCTGCCGGACTACGCGACGATCTTTGGCATCCTCCTCGGCGTCATTATTTTCTGGATCGTGCTGTGGACTACGCTTGGTCCCGATGCCGACGGGTCGTTGTTCGAGGAGGCAAAGGTCGCGACGCAGTCTGGCGCTGGTAACACCGTCGCTGGAGAGCGCCGACTGCGCCGCCACTCGTCCCACCACGAACGCGAGGGTGCCAAGCCCACAGGCGAGCACCTCGAGAAGCGGGCGGACGTGGTTTAGGCGGAGAATGAAGGTGGTCGAGTGGGAGCGTTTGTAAGACACGTTGTTAACTGTGATGAATGTCGTTGGCAGACTGGCGGAAGTGGCAGTCGTTAACAGAATATGGTGGAAGTGGCCGCCTGAACTCACTCTGCAACCAAAAGACTATAGCGCGTCGTCGTGGATAGCTGTAACGTCGTGGGTCCATCAGCCTCTCAAGCCTGTCTTTGGTGACCCCTTGCATACTCCTCATCTCGGTTTTGTACTTTGTACTTTAAACTGTTCAATCACGCCTTGAGCTCCTTGGTGAGCCGGGCCACCTCGTCCCCGACACCGATGTGGGCGATAAAGCCCACGGCGCCCATGCCATACGCGTGGACGACGCCCACGCTCCGGCCCTCGACCTTGCGGTGCTCGATCTCGATGCGGGGCCCGCCCGTGCGCACGGGGCGCAGGGTGGAGAGGTAGCGCACGACCTCGATGTCGCGCCAGCTCTTGCCCCCCGGCCCGGCGAGGAGCGGGTCGAGGTCGTAGCAGCGCTCGAGCACGCCGTACCCCTCCGTGAGATTGGGCGTGACCGAGTAGTCGTTGGGGAAGTAGGTGCCGCCGAGCATGGCGAGGTCGCCGCCGGGGCGGGGGATGATGAATGCGATGCCCGACTGCTTGCCCGGCGCCGCGCCCTTGCCGGACCCGGCCTCGTCGGCCCACATGTCCATCTTGAGGATGGCGTGGCGGACGTGCGGGGCGCGCACGAGCACCATGTCGCCCCGGGCGGCGTGGACGGCCTTGTCCTCGACGCCCTTGAGCCAGCGGGCGCCCAGCGAGGTCGCATTAACGACGACATCGACGCGCCCAACCTCGGGCAGGTCGTAGCACTCGTCGAGCGACTCGACGGCCTTGCGGATGAAGGTGACGCCGGCGGCCTCGAGCTCCTTGTACAGGTGGGCGATGTAGCCCACGGGGTCGATGACGAACGAGTTCCACTTGTGCGCGAACGCGTGCGTCTTGGACACGGGGATGTCCGTCGGGGTGGGCACCTCCTCGTACTTGGGTCAGCTATGCACACCCTAAACTCACGTCGCCAACCATGTCGGTGTACCAGAGGTCCTTCTTGTTTACGCGGGCCGGGAAGATGTCCATGAAAGGCATCTTCTCGACGAGGTTGGGGTGCTTCTCGGCGAGGGCGTGGAGGCCGTGCCACGTCGCCGCCTGGGTCGGGTCCGCTGGGGCGCCGGGGGTCATGTACGGGTGCCAGGAGCAGTTCTGGAGTCAGTGCCGTATGCGGTAGGACTCACGGCCCATGGAGACGCAAAGTCAGGCGACTCCGAGTCGGTGGGGAGGTCACGGGCCACGATGACGGGCTTGTAGCTCTGCTCGGCGAGCTTGGCGGCTGAGATGAGGCCAATGACGCCGGCGCCAAGGATGACGACGTCGGGCTTGTAGGTGAGGGTGGTGGTGACAGTCATGGTAGGGTGGACTGGGGTTGCTGGATGAAATAGCTCGGTGGTTTGTTGTACGGCTGAAGATAAGATCTGGGGAGTCTTATACCCCTCGCGCCCACCCATCGCCTCGCGCGGGCTCTGACCAGCACTAGCGCCGCCGGGGCTGCCGACTCCGAGCTCTCTCTCCGACTGGCCGACTAGCCCTGTTACCTCGCCCAACGAATAAACAAGACTCTAAGGCTCTACTCCATCTCGTAGTTGTTATTGCTTAGTTGTAGATAATCGGCCCGAGTTCGGTCGTGCCGAGGTGGTGATTTCGGAGGCGCCGAGGGTGGGATCTCTGCTCAGATTCCAAGCGTGGCTGTCGTGCACGTGTCCATGTTTTGGGAGGACCCAGCGCAGCGCCGAGCCGAGCCGCCGCGTTTCCCTCATAACAGAGCCGGGCGGGATGTGGCACGGCATCCTCGTGCCCGAAAATGTCCGCCAATTCGAACCGCATGGTTATCTCGGAGGCAAACAAGCGCGGCGGTTCGTGCCTCCCTTGCCCCGCTGACGGCAGGCAGCCCGTACTGGTCCAACATGATCGTGACTGAGTCGGTCGTCTACCTCGCGGGATGCATCGGGGTCGATGCGGACGGCGTCGTCGTCCCGGGCCACGCGGGCGACCGTACCCGCCAGATCCTCCTCAACATCGAGGAGCGCCTCGCCACGGTCGGCCTGGACCTCCGTGACTGTGGGTATGGGTCGAACCAACTGACGGCAGTGGTGAGCGTGACCATCTTCATCACGGACTACGCCAACATGACGCTGGTGAACGAGGCGTGGGCCGCGACCATGCCGGCCGACGTCCCCCCACCGTGCAGGGCGTGCATCGGCGCTGCGAGCCTCCCGGGCGGGACCGACATCGAGATGATTGCCGTGAGTGTTTTGCAAGTCAGTGCTGACATCAGACCGCCGTCCCTCGCAAGCACAAGTAGCTAGCATGCACGTGAGCGGCGCGCTGCCACGTCATTCATCAAAGTTGAGGTACTGCGAGACGCCGCCGTCTGGGAGGAGCCAGGAGAAGTCTAACCCGCCTGACTCGGTAATGAGGGAGAGCGGGATGGAGTCGGGTGCACCTGCGCGGTCTTCTGCGTGTCCTTGGGAGGTAGTGGACCCTTCGTGCTCTGCCGCTCGGAAGTTGATGGGCCGGTACCAGGCGTACTTCGGTCCCCTTGACGCCGCCTGTTGTGGCACAGGCACGCGGCATACTGATCTGTTAACTGCGACGATAGAACCATCTCCACTCACCTCTACACGTCTCATCAAACGTCTCTGCTGCACCCAGAGCAATCGGCAGCACAGCGGCGATGTGACGGAGCAGCACAGACGCAGCCTGTACCGCGGCTCTGGCCTCGTCCTCTTCCTCCGTGTTCCCGTCCACCCTGGCTGAAAGGGACACGGCGAGAAGTAGTCTTCCACCCAGCAGAACGCGGTAGGGCAGGACTGGTTTCAGCATTGGCAGATGGGCAGCTCACAGATGTCGCACCGGGGCAGCAGACCCGCAGCGCCGATGTGCACGACGTGGTGCACGAGCTGGCGCGCCGTGTCCAGCACTTGCTGCCGGCAGGCGTCCATGCGGAACGCCTTGGCGCCGGGGCTCGTCACGTCGAATTCAGGGATGTGGGTTGCGAGGAACATCCGCCGGCCGGCTATCAAGGCTTGGATGGTGAGGTCGGCTGTGATCAGGTTCTCAAGGGGCCCGCCGGCCAGGCGCGACTTGGAGCGGGTCTCGGGCGACTCGATGGCGAATTCTGGGGCGAGGCCGTTGCGCCATTCGGCGAGGAACGCGGTGGCCTCGGCGAGCCCTACCTCGTCTGTCTTGCCTGTGCCTAGGGTGTCCACCAGGCGCTTGAGAAAGGGCGAGGAGTGGATGCTCGGTGGGCGGGAGATGACGTCAAGCGTCTTCTGCTGGACTGCAGAGACCTGGATCATTTGGCAGAAGACGGCGACGTGCGCCTCATCTCCGGACGGGCATGAGCCGTCCATCTGGGGAAAGGGGGTCGGCAGCGACGTCTCCATGTCCCAGAGGCTCAGCATTGGTGGCCGTCCCAGGACCGTGGCGAGCTGCTTGTCGAGAACATAGCACGCCCAGGCTGTCCGCTGTGGTAAGCTTGGGCAGAGGGGCGTCACGTACCCTCCAAACCTCGCGTTCGATCGGATCGGCAACGGGCACGACTTGGTCGTGCAGGCCCGCATCGAGACACCGCGCGACTGTCTCGGCGAACAGAGAGCACGCCATGGCGTGTGGGATGTGGTCCACGCATTGGAACAGGGCGGCCAGGAAGGTCGCCTGCACCGCGTGGATCGGGCAGTCTCCATTTGCGGAGAGATCACGCAGCTGCCGGAAGAGGCTAAAGTACTTGACGCCGGCAGAGGCGGGTACGTCTGGTCTCAGCCCTGCTCGCGCTCGGCAACTCGCCTGGACTGGCCCGCACGCGCTCGTCCTCGCAGTATCGCGACGCCACCATGCACATGGCAACGACGAGGGCCGCAAACGACGGGTCCTCCCACTGAAGGAACTCCTACGCTGGTTAGCCGTGCGAGAGTGCCACTGCTCACCAGGTAGAAGGTGGCAGGATGTACCATCGGCCAGACGGGGTGTACAACATCGAACTGTATGTCAGCTTGCGTGATGCTGCGACTCACGTAGACGGAGACGAGCTGGGTGATCAAGTCCAGCGGGACTGAGGTCAGCGCAGGAACTGCGCAGAAACGCACTCGTGTCAGACACGAGGGACAGGATGTCGTCGTGCGAGCCCTTCGGGATAAAGTCCTCGCCGGGGAAGTACTCGTCATTGTAATCGTCGTGAGCGAAGGCGGCATGCGCTCCTCTCTCGGTAGGGTTAAGCAGCGACGACAGCCAGCCCCAATCCGGATCTTGTACGCTGGGCGCAGACTTGCGAACATCGAGTGTGCTCTGCTTGCGTCGTGTGGCATCACTGCATGGGTCAGCCTGGACAACTGGACGTACGCACAGGAGGGGCAGGCCTGATGTCGTCCCGACCCAGCGCGCTTTGCCGTCTCTGCCGGCGTAGTAGTGCGACGTGGCGCACGTCGGCAGCGCAGGAGATGGGCTGGAGACGTGCGTCGTGCGCGGGTGCGACGAGCCCTGGGAGGAGACGGACGGCGCGTCTTCCGGGTGGAGCTCCGCCGGTGCACTGTCCGGCGACTTCCTCGCGCGCACGATGCGGGGCGGCGAGCTTGACCTCCGATCCGTCCCACTGGCTGTCAGTACGCGCCAGACAGGGCATTACCGAGATCTCTCTCCATTGTCCGCCAGGGTCAGCCGCGGGTTTGGCTGCTTGTCAAAGGTGCACTCGATGCCGGACCGCACGCAGCGGCTGCAGGGGGAGGCTGAGTCACACTGGCGTCAACGAGAGCGGTGCTTGGGACATACCCTCACTTTGCGTGCCCTGCGGTCAGCGATAATCAAACGGAGAGGGCTCGTGCTCACCGACAGCGGTCACAGGCGCGGAGGTAGAGGGTGCGTGGGAGATTCGGGTTCATTGTGTGTTGTTGTTCAGTTTCCTTAGCAAGTGTGTGTTGCTGAGTAGTACGGACAACACCTTGCCCACATCTGCCTATCTTACCGTGCACAGACATGTGTGATAAGCGCGTGGCCAGCTCTGAACTCCACTGCGGCGCAAGCGGACGAGCGCAGAGGTGGGGTGAGTGGGGAAGTGCCAAGATTGGGAGAGCTCGGTCTCACCGAGGGTCCCGGCAATTCGGCAACCGTCGGCAACTCGGCGCGTCCGAACCCGGGGACCCCACACTGTGCGGCATCACCGTACTTGGGCTACTCTTCCCACTCCTCCCACTCTCGCTGCAAGACTAGAGCACCATGGCCGAGGGGGGCATAAAGGAGCCACTAGAGCGTGGGACTTGAGACCATCTCACCCTCCGTCTCAAACAGCAGCCAGCCAGCATCCAAGATGTCCAACCGCGGCCGGACCCTCGACCGCAACGTCTGCTCCATCAGCGACCTTGTCGAGCAGAGCGAGAGGCGCATGTCCAAGGTGGTCCGCGAATACGTCGCTGCCGGTGCCATGGACGGTATCACGTAGGCCCCGCGCTGGCGTGGCTGACTCCAGCGCCAAGAACAACGTCAGCGCCTTCGACCGCTACCGTCTGCAGCCGCGCGTGATGAAGGACGTGAACGGCGTCGACACCAGCACCGAGGTCTGGGGCCACAAGGTAGGGCTGGGCCATGCGACGCTAAAGCCAGGCCGCTTTCCCGCTTGGCTTCTCGCCGTCCGCGTTCCACGGCATCGCGCACCCCGACGCCGAGCTCGGCACCTCGCGCGGTGCGGCGGCCAACAATGTTCCTATGTGCCTGTCGAGCTGGGCCACCGCCTCGATCGACGACGTGATCAACGCCGGCGAGGGCAAGACCGTGTACGCGCAGCAGCTGTGCGTTGTGGTCAACGAGCAGGACAACCTCTTCGTCATGCGCAAGGCTGAGGGTTAGTGTGATCGCGGGTGAGCTGACACGCAGCCGCCGGCGCCAAGGCCCTGTGGATCACGGTCGACCTCCCCATCCTGGGGCGCCGCCTCAACGAGTACCGGAACGAGTTCATCGTCCCGCCTCACCTCAAGTTCCCCAACCTCCCCGCCCACTATGACACGGACTCGGCGTCGCGCGACACGACCATGGCCTACGGTGAGCCTCATTGGGGCAGAGCTGATTGCAGACCGGGGTCTCACCTGGGAGAAGGTGCGCTGGTTCAAGGAGAACACCAAGATGGAGATCTGGCTCAAGGGCAGTGAGTTCTAGCCTAGTCGCCGAGCTCACCCAGTCACCGACCCTGAGGACGCACGCCTGGCTGTCGAGGCCGGGGTGGACGGCATCGTCGTGTCGAACCACGGCGGCCGGCAGCTCGACGGCATGACCTCGACACTCGACGCCCTGCCCGACGTGGTGGATGCCGTCGCCGGCCGCATCCCTGTCCACTTTGACGGCGGTATCCGCAGGGGCAGCGACGTCTTCAAGGCCCTCGCCCTCGGTGCCGACTTCTGCTTTGTTGGACGCGTCGCGCTCTGGGGTTTGGCTGTGGGTGCCGATTCGGGACCGAACTTACGTTAGTACAACGGCGCCGAGGGCGTCGACCTGGCGCTCCAGATTCTCGAGACCGAATTCCGCGAGGTCATGACCTTGGTTGGTGTGAACAGCGTCAAGGAGATTGGGCGCCACCACCTCGCCCGCCTCGAGCCTTGCGGCAAGTACGTCCGTCTGGGTAACACCGTCGCTGCCCGGATGTGAGTTGTAGTGTGGTACGGTCATGCGCGTGATTTAGCCAGATGTACTCGAGATCAGTCCGCGGCCATCCTTGGTACACCAATACATCCATGTCTATCCTTGCGGTTATGCCGCATATTGCCGCGCTACCCCTCGGCGTTCTTGATCCCGTCCGCGTCGAGCTTCAGGGACGCCTCGTTGAACTGCTTGTCACCGCGGGGAAAGTCCATGACCGTGCGCCAGATCTCGGAGACTTGGACTGTCACCTCGCCGTCCGTCTCGAGCGCGAGCACATGCCCACCAGCGTTACGCTCCTCGTCGATGAAGTGCATGTGCACCCCGGCGACCGCGACGCCCTGCAGAAACTCCGGCGAGCGGAAGCCCACCACCGTACCCTTGGCGGGACCGAGGGTGATGTTCACCTGGCGCCCGGTGACAGCCTTGAGCCCCTCGCCCTCGAAGCACTGCCCCTCGGCCGTGCGGCAAGTGATCGACTTGAACGCGCCGTCGAGGCGGAAAGCAACGTGCGTGTTACGCGCGTCCGGGCAGAGCTTGGAGAGGATAGGCTCGATGCCCCCCTTCTCGGAGACGCTCGCTGTGGAGGTGGTGGTCGGCGCGAAGTGCGTGACCATTCCGAAGGGAGTGACGTCGCCGTCTGGGGAGAGGTCGATGGGGCGCGTCGTGCCATCGTGCCGCATCTGGTAGCCCTTGCCGTCGAGGACGATGAGCTCGCCCTGCATACCGCGGAAGGTGCCGAGGCCGTGGTTGCCGCGCGAGAGGAGGTCGGACATGGGCAGGCCGTTGGACGCGACGCCGTCCATGAGCGCGGAGACTACCGACCACTGGTAGAGCTCGTTCGTGGGCTTGGCGGACGGCATATCGGTCGTCATTGCAGCGCGGGGGAGTGCGGCTGAGGGTGAGAGAGATGGAAGAGATGGGTGTTGATGACTGACAGCTCGGCCTTTAGTGACGACGTTGACGCCGAGGTCAGAGAGGTGGAGGTCGAGTGGAGCGGAACCAACATGCACGGTGCGGGGGTGGGTGAGTAACTCGGTCGAGTCCACCGGGTGAGCCACACGGTTCAGTTGATACCTCCAGGTTTATCGATTGTGCCATGGCCTGTCATGTCATGGTGCTAGTCGAACACATCCGAGCAGCGACGACCAATATTCATTCTTTCCGGTACTTGCACTACTGTAGGAAGGCCTGCTCCGTCGACTGCTACTCGAGCAGGCTGGCTAGCTGCTTCGCCGCCTCGAGAACCATCTCGTCCTGCCACTGGGGACCAACCAGCTGAAGGCAGATGGGCGCATTCGTCATCGCCTCGGGGTGGACTGGCGTCAGCGGAGCTGGACATAGAACTTACAGGTGGACCACACTTGCTGGTCGTCATCACTCCAGAACTCGAACCGTGGGGCATGAGTGTCGTTGAGCGACGAGTGGAGACCGGTTGGGAAGATTGCCGCTGGGTAGTCCAACAGGTTCCAGATGCAGGTGTACCTGGTGTCAACGGAGTTGCCCGAACGTGCAACTCACCCCCAGTACTTTGACGTTCCGAGCAGCGGGGCGGTCGAGTACCCCGGGGGACACAGGATAAGATCCGCGCCGCTGTTCGCAAAGTGGCGGTTGTACATGGCCTTGAATGTCTCGCGGGCATCCACGCGCTGCAGGTGAGTTCGTACCTTTGGGGCTCACGCACCTTCCACCATTCGCTGATGTGGACCTCCTCCACCCCCGGACGGGACAGAACCCAGTTAGTGAGGGGCAGGACAGGCTCTCCACCCCCAGCGCACAGCTCCTGGATCATCTTGCCCCCGTCGGCGAAGTAGAGGCGGTGCTTGGCATCAGCTCTGACACACATCTTAACCCACCGCCAGCTCAACTCCAATCTTGTGGTTAAGAGGCGTGTAGGGCACGAACTGGAAGCGAGGGTCGCCCTTCACAGTATCAATGAGCTGGGCCATGCCCCGGCGGATGGCGGGGAACGGCATGACCACGCCGTCGTTCTCCATGATGCCAATCTTGAACAGGGCGGGAGGGCTGATGTGGCGCCAAGGCACGGGCGGAAGTGACCAGTCAGCCTTCCACGGCTCGGTGTCCATCACGGTCTTGATGAACAGCTCCACGTCCCTCGCGCTGGGGTGAGAATGCGAATCACTGATCCTCACCTTCGGGTCATGGGGCCACAGGTAGCTCCGACCCCGTCGTTGCCAGGCATCAGGCGCTTGCCTCCCGCCTTGGGCAGGCGGTTGCAAGTCATTTCTGCCGGTTAGTACCCCTCGCGCCAAAACTAACTGAGCGTCCAGAGCCCACAGTTTGCCGCGGGCGCTCTGAGGCTCCCGCCAATGTCACCTCCAAGAGACAGCGGAGAGCCGCCCATCGCCAGGAGTGCAGTGCAGCCGCCTGCTGTCAGCCTCAGAACCGTACCGCACCCACCGGAAGAACCGCCCGGCGTCAGAGACGTATTGTACGGATTCGTGGTCTGGCCCCAGAACGAGTGCGTCTCGAGGTGCATAATGGCCTGGGGGAGGTTGGTCTTGCAGTAGAACACGGCGCCGGCATCGTAAAGAGTCTGGACAACGTGACAGCTCACGACATCGACGTCATTCAGACACGCCAGTGCAGCTGCACTGCTCGCATGTCCCTTGAGGGGGTACGAGTCCTTGAGGCTGATGGGAAGGCCTTGGTGTCAGCGATGACTCTCAGGCTTGGCCATACCATGAAGTGGGCCCATGGGCTTGCCATGCGTGGCAAGGTGGGCGTCGGCTTCCTCGGCGCGCTGGATGGCCTCATCCCAGAAGATCTCCGTGAGCTGAGGTCAGCAGAGGCGGTGCGAATACGCACGCAGGTCGTCATCTGGTGTGCAATGCATGCCCGCTTGAGGTATGCCGTGGTGACCGCCACGGACGAGACCAGACCTTTGGCGAGGGCATCCCTGAGCTGCACGTCAGCTCGGCGCCTCGGCTTGGCCGTACACTCGTCGCGTCCATGTCAAGGTTGGTCAGCTTGAGTTCCTCATCCGTGAGAAGCCCGCAGGCCGCGGGGACCCCTGTCACATCCGAGCCTGGGGGATACTTGGCAAGAAAGTCAGGGTGGAGCCGCAGATCCGCCGGGATCGAGTTCAGGACGCGCTGCCGCGCCTTGGTGGCCGCCTGGCATCAGCTCGCCTTGGCGAGAGAAGGGCTTACGGGCGGCCAAACAACTTGCTCGGGGTCAGTTACCATTGCTGTCGATGGGCAGTGTTGCGTTGGTCCCAGACAGACACCACTTACATATGGCGATCTCCGGAGCCGACTTAGAAGCCCGCTTTACCTCACCCCTCGGCGGAACCGACATGGTCACATCTCAGCAGCGACCACCCCTTTGGCGATATGTGAGATTCGAACGTTGGGGCTCGGTCTCTCCTGCAGGCTGTGGACCATGGTGGGTCTGCGGCAAGGAGGCCCAGCCTTTACCGGCTGCCGGAACAAAAGGGATGACTCGCCCGGATATCGCTTATCTCCCACCCAGTACACCCTGAAGATCTCGGTCTCGCCGCGTTTTCGGCCCCACCGAGTCTCCACCTGTTCTCTTCTCCATCTCCATTCTCCAACTCTGGATGCTGCAATTATCCAATCTCCCGGTCATACCGCTACTCAGTACACCACTCACAGGTGGCCGATAAGCAGCTCGGTCTCTGCGAGTCTGGAACACTGGGGCACCGCCATAGGCACCGACATGTCCATAAAAAGGATACCGCAGCTGGGGTACCGACACACCCTGCAACAACAGAACAACAGCAGCATCATGGAGGACGACAACTCGGTCAAGTACAAAGCGGACACAGCGGTCACCGTCCAAGACGTCGAGGCCCAAGGAAAGGTCGTCGACGCCGTCTGGGGCGAGCTCGGCGAGCACTCGACCAACTACCGCAGTCTCGGCTGGTGAGTTTCCGCAGCGGGCTATCTGACACTAGGCTGAGCGCGGCTGTGCTACAGACTAAGGTTCAGGTCGGCCTCGGTGTTCTCGGCATTGTGAGTCTCGAAGCGGATCAGGATCAGCGATCAACGCTCACCTCAGCCGTACGCCCTCCGAGTCCTCGGAATGGTGCCTGGCATCATTGTGGTGGCTACAACGGGCATCATGGCCCTCTGTGAGTGACACGCGCAATCAACCCTGACATGCAGGGACGCAGTGGCAGATTGGCTCCATCAAGGCCAAGCATCCCGAGGTCTTCTCGCTCGCAGAGTAAGCGTCTGGAGTGGGTGCGCTCACCCCCAGCATCGGTTTCCTCATGTTCGGCCCCATCGGCCGTGAGATCTTCGGCGCTCTCTTCTGGGTGAGTGCATGAGGGCCGCGGGCACTGCACCCGCGTCCTACCCATGGATCAGCGCTGAGGCCAGCTCGCTCTCACCATCGTCGCCGCCGCCGCCTTCATCGGCATCTCCACTGCGCTCAACGCCATGAGCATGCACGCGACGTGCACGGTCGCGTTCGTCGCCGTCGGCGCCATCGCCTCGGGCCTCATCTCAGCCCTCGAGACCCTCAACAAGATCTCGTGGTTCAGCTGGGTCGGCATGACCTGTCTGCTCGCCTCGGTCATCACCCTCACCATTGCCGTGTCGCAGCAGGACCGCCCGGCCGACGCGCCGCGCACCGGGCCCTGGGACAAGGAGGTCACCATCATCGGCTCGCCCTCGTTCGTCGACGCCATGAACGCCGTCTCGACCGTATTCCTCAGCTACGCCGGCGCACCATACTATTTCAACATCATTGCCGAGATGCGCGATCCCCGCCACTACCGCAAGGCGATCATCCTCAGCTCGTCCGTCACATCGGCCACCTACCTGATCATCGGCTCGGTCGTCTACTTTTACTGTGGGCAGTACGTCAGCTCGCCGGCGCTCGGCTCGGCCGGGCCCCTGCTCAAGAAGATCTGCTACGGCCTTGCGCTTGTAAGTGAAGCATTGCCTGTTCGTCCTCGCACTGACGTGCAGCCCGGCCTCCTAGTCAGTGCCGTCCTGAACACGCACATGGCGACCAAATATGTCTTTGTCCGCTTCCTGCGCAACTCGCCGCACCTGACGCAGCGCTCCTTTGTCCACTACGCTGTGTGGCTGTAAGTCTTCGCCCTTTCCGCGGGTCAGCTGACATGCCAGCGGCTGCATCGCAGCGAGTGTTGTGCTCTCGTTCATCATCGCCGAGGCCATCCCCGTGTTCGACGACCTCCTCGCCATCACCGGCGCTGTCTGCAGCACCCCCAACGCCTAGTACGTCCGCGGCACGCGCGTGCTGACCCCAGCCTTGCTCTGCTGGCCCTGTGGTTCTACGTCAACCGCGAGGAGCTCCGCCACGGACCCCGCTCGTGGAAGCTCATTGCGGTGGCGAGCGTGAATGCCGTCCTTTTCGCCGCCTGCAGCCTCGTCACGGTGGGCGGGCTGTACGCGAGCGCCACGAGTATCAGCCGTAACGCCAAGGCTGGGGTGCTCGGAGGTGTCTTTTCGTGCGCCGACAACAGTAACAGTGTCTAGCCCATGGTGGTGAAGGTGAGACGGGGTCAAGAGAAGCAGCGGGACGTAAGGAGCCATGAGGAGGTCAAGAAATAGTTGTCAATCGAGTTGAATTTGCCGGACGATGCAGCGTTGTTGAATGGTTGACGCGCAGCTTTATCGTCCCACAAGCTTAACCAAGCAGTGTGATGCCCACGGTTACATGAACACTCCCTCTGAGCCAGGTCTGAATCGTGGCTGCGAGGGTTGAACCGCGCCCTGGACGGCTGCCATCACACGCGTCACAATGGTAGTCGGTACTGAGAAGAGAGACAACAATTGCCTCCGTGTCTGCCTTGTGGCGATCACTTTCTGCATCATCTCAACATCCGTCTGGCATTGTTGATCCTCACCATCCTTCATTCTCCCATGCTCTCATCCCCTCACTCATCGAGCCACCCGACCCTCAACCTCAGCACCCTCAACCCAGCATATAACAGCCTCCACCTGGGCTGGGTCACCTGACGCGCCTCCAGTTCACTACCAAGAACGACCCGCAGTACGTCTCACGACACACGTTGCGGTAGCCACTGACCTAACAGACACCCTCCACCTCCTTCCCACCTCGAGCCTCCGGCTGCCTAGATCCCTCTCCACCGCACCACCCACTCCAACCTCTGCACCTCGCACCCATCACCTCGCACCCATCACCTCGCACCGTCCAAAGTGAGGCTCATTCAGTCGCACCACCTCGCTACCTCGTGTCATCCTACTCCCGCAATTGTCACCTCGCTCTCTCAAGTGTCACCTTGTTCCCCACACTGGAGGCCCCCACCTTACGGTACCTCCGCACCACAACGTGTTATCCGGCTCGCCTCTCCCTCAGCGCTGTACCCCCACTTCCCACCGCGAAATGACAAAGGATATCACAGATGACCCGAAGTGGACCGAGGGTGACTTCACCCTAATCACGGTCTATAGTGTCCGTTTCCGCATGCCGTCTTACATCCTCTTCGGAGCCAGGTGAGCGCAGGCGGTGGAGCAAGAGGCTGACTTGAAGCAAGGTCTTCGCGGACGCTCACTCCATCTCGGACGGCGAGAAGACTGTTACCCTCGTCGGCGACTACGAGACGGCCGACGTCCTTCGCGCCGCCCTCCAGCTCATGACAACGGGGGAGGTCGAGATCACGATGGGGCTTGGCGGTCTGGCTACTCTTGCACTGTTCCTCCAGAAGTGGGAGTGCACAGCAGAGCTGACTAGTCTGTTTCGCGCGGTCAAGCTGGAAGTACTGGAAGGGCGTGCCAGCCCCATCCGTGCATTCTGGTTTGCTTGCAATACTGGGAACGCCTCCGTGGCCCAGACTGCATTGAAGAACCGGGAGTGGACGTGGAACGAGAGCACGGAGAAGGTGGAAGGCGTGCACAAGCGGAACGTTTGGGACCCGGCCGCTTGGCCGCTCTCCGAGTGGCACAAGGTGAATAACATTGACTTCGTCTTCGCCCTTCATCGCGCATATGACCAGGTTGGCAACACCGACGGGCTTGCAGACAAGTTTGCGGAGTGGCTTGCCCTGGCTAAGGCGAGCAAGTAGAGGCCGGCCGAACCCATTATCCATACGAAACATGAAACTAGCAATGGATCAATAGAGCAGTCGCTTCTCCCAGTGCGACCATGGGAGAGGATGATTGAGTGAGGGCAGGAGACGACTGTAGCTATGGGCCATAGGATAGGAGGCGCTCAAGATTGTACATGATAGCAGATTGGACCCAGCGCGGGCTGTTGAGAGCCGGGGCATGCATGCTGTGGGAGCTTTTCCCCAGCATGTCAGAGACTTTGCTAGGCCAGGAGAAGGTCCGGCCTGCAGAGTGTGCGCTCAGGGCTCAGTTGTTGCAGCACAAACGGCGAGCCAACCGTCAACCAATTCGATGCAAACCTCCTTCTTAGGAGGTATCTCGCCACGATCTTGACCTCGTCCTCAGTGGTGCCAAGTACGAGCTGAGCGAGGTAATCGACACTACTCGAATTCTTTACGAGTACGACTCCCCGCAGGGGCTTGCGACGCTGGCTCTGGAGATCGTGGTTGGGGTGTGGCGCAAAACGTTCCCCCCTGAGACGGGCTGTCTCTTTGCATCCGTCTTACTCAACGAGAACATCGCTGAGGCTTCCCTCCGAGTGGGCCCGATCAGAGATGGGAGGTGGAGGAATATTCCCTCCCCGGCTCTGCCACGGCAGGCCAGCACCGTCTCGATCCGTGGAGCTGGCCCCTGTCACTGTGGAACAACTGGAATTCGAGCATAAAACTGGAGTATCTCTTCGCCCTGTTCCGAGCCTATGATGACACGGTAGATGAGGGAGACATGTCGCGGCTGGCTGACAAGTTTGCCCTCCACCTCGCCGCAATCAAGAGGTAGAGCTAAGGAGGGGATGGCTAAGTAGAGGATAACTTCCCCTAACATCGGCCTTTAGAAACGGATGGAATGCGACATGCGGGGCTCGTCCTCTCATGTATCAACTAATTCGGGCGCAGTGGATCGGGCGCAGTGGAGGTAGTGGACAAGGCTTCCTTCGTATCCTCTCCACCTCGCTTGGGAGCCGGCATGGGTCCAACGATGACGTTGTAGTGGGCGCTCCGCGTTCCGTGACGCTCTTGCTGTTCCTTGGAGGTGCTCAAATGCCTCATGACTGACGCACTGCCTCCAACCAACGTGTGAAGCCTCTACCCTCACACCAGCGTCTGATCCAATCTCTCGCGAGACCAGGCAGTCCACGCGATACTCCATTCTCTGCGGTACCATACTCCGCATCGGACAGAATGCCAGGCTCTGCGCGCTCTGACAGAGGCTCTACATCCTCCGTCACAGATGACCCAACATGGAGCGGTGGCGACTTCGAGGTTATCACCCGCGACCAGGTGCGCTTCCACGTCGACACACACCTCCTCCTCGGAGCCAGGTAAGTGCTGCGCGACTACCGCCTCTGAGACCCAGCAAAGCCTTCGCCGGTGCCGTGGGCCTCAGTACGGGGGAGAGGAAGATCGAGTTCGTCGGCGACACCGAGACGGCGAGCGTCTTCCGCCTCTTCCTCAAGCTCGTCTCAGGGGGCCAGATCGAGCTCGCCAAAGACCTCGGCGCCGACATCTACCACCTCGCCATCTTCCTGCAGAAGTGGGACTGCCCCGCGCACCTCTCCAACCTCCTCCGCGCGATCGCAGTCGGCATGTTCCTCGACGACGTGTCCGCCATCGACCTCTTCTTCGTCGCCGCTGCGCTCAAGGACCCAAACACGGCGGCGATTGCCCTGCGTTCGACCGGGTGGAAGTGGGTCATGAGCGCTGAGGCGACGGGCGCCATCGTCGGGCGGTCGGTGTTCGATCCGCGCGGGTGGTCGCTCTCCCGGCACCGCGAGTGGCAGGTGCATGGGAACCTCGAGTACCTCTGGGCGCTGTCGCGGGCCTATGACGACTGCAGTTCGGACTTGTCCGATCTGTCCTCCAAGTTTGTCGAGTACCTCGCTCTGACCGAGGGAGAGTGATGTGTGGCCAGACCCGCTCGTGAACCGAGTAGGGCCCCGACAACTGGCCGGCGATTGCGACTGGCGGGCGATTGGTGGCAGAGCCAGGACAGGCGAGATAGACGGCTGGGAAAGAACGTCCAGGTTTAGAATGTGAACGAGGATGAATGTTTGGTTCCTCGCCTCCACCTCCACTTCCTCATTTTAGTCCCGAGCGCTTTCCCATTAGCGGCTTGCTCCCGACCACGTCCTCACTCTCACATTATCGCAAACAAGACCATTACCCACTCCCTCTATCCGAGGGTGAGTTCTCTGATTGGCAGGCCCCCGAACTCGTGAGCTGGCATTCAGAATGCCACTCGCGCGCACGTCACAGCTCTCCATAGAGTGGGCGTGAAAGTCTAGAGCAGATGGGGCGTTTGGAAGCATGGACGCTGCTGTAAGTAGACGGTCCAGATGGCCCCAAGTCATGGCTCAACTGGACCCCTTACGCCCCACACCCACCTGGCTCCAGGATATTGGGATCGTCGTCATTGAGAGTTCATGCCGAAGGGCGCGCTCCAACACTGTGCAGCTCTCGCGTCCCAAAAACATCGAACCCTCCCTACACTGCTATTCACCTGCATCTCACTATCTCCCAACCAACTTACCCAAGTCAGCGGGGTACGCAGAAGCGGGTCTGGGGAGCTAATACAGGACATGCACCCAGCGATCGACTCCACCTCGGGCGCCATTGAAGATCCCAGTTGGATCAGCGGTGATTTCGAGGTCATCACGACCGACCGAATGCTCTTCCCTGTCGACTCGCATCTTCTCCTGGGTGCCAGGTAAGAGCTGGATTCGGTGCACCTGTCGAAGCTGACATTGAGAAGGGTGCTGATCAGCGCTGCGGGCCTGAACACCGGTGAAAAGACGATCGCGTTCGTGGGCGAGCTAGAGACGGCCAAGGTGTTCCGCGCGTTCCTCGGCCTGATCTCCGATGGGCAGGTCGAGCTCCCCCGGGACCTAGCTGGCGTTCGCGACCTGGCCCTGTGCCTGCAAAAGTGGGACTGCCCCGCCGCGCTCTCCAACCTCCTCCGAGCAGTGCAGGTCGGCGTACTCCGCGGTTCCATCTGGGGCGTGTATGCATTCGTCCTCGCCGCGGCGGTGCATGATCAAGAGACGGCCGAGGTGGCATTAGGTGGCCCAGAGGTCTGCTGGGGCGACGAGGGCGGCCCAATCGGGGGCACAATGGGGCGCAATTGTCTCGACCCACGCGCTTGGCCGACATCGCTGTATGGGCAGATGAAGGGCGCTGGTGATCCCAAGTACGCGTGGGCTCTCGCCTGGGCATTCGAGGACACCGGCGGCGCTCGCTCGAGGATGCCGGCCAAGTTTTGCGAGTACCTTGCCAAGTCCTGGGCATGAGAGCATGACGGGAGTGGGTCCTGAAGGAGCATGCGTTGACTACCAGTATGAGGAGCCATAGACGTCAGCGTGTTCCAGCCTGTAGTCCCGAGAAGTCACTCAATGCAACTGGTGTCGAGTTCCTGGTGGGAACGTCTGCGTTTAAAGTTTGAATCGACCAGCCTCGCCCACCACATCCCCCGCTCTCAACGACCCAGTTCAGTAATTCGTACACTCTAAGGTCTCTTGTGTCTCTCCTATCCCACAGTTGCCACATGTGCAAGCTGACCTCAATACACACACCCGGTGGCGGTGGAGGTTTGTTTGGTTCTCGGCCTCCACCACCACTTGCACGCAAATTGCTTCCGCGCCCAACACTTCGGGGCAACCGCTCTCGCCTGATCCTTTCTCTTCTCGCACACTCTCATTCTCATCATTCCCACAACTACCACTCCCCCACAACATTGACAACAAACCACCCCCCTGTTTTCGCGCGCGTCACCCTCTTAGACCCGGGGCCCTCTCAAGCGTGCAGTACGCCCCGTACCTGTAGTCACGGCTCACAACAACAGAGAGCGCCATGACGCCCTCCTTCGACGAGTCGGCTGTCACCGATGACCCCACCTGGACGAGCGGAAACTTTGAGGGGACCACCACCGACAATGTGCGCTTCCGTGTCCCAGACTACATTCTATTCGCGGCTAGGTGAGCTCAACAGCCCATGGCTTGTCGGATGTGCAGCTGACGAGCAGCAAGGTGGACGTTTTGGAGGCACTTGGACGGAAGAGGAGGACTCACCGGTAGGCCCGTGGGTCCTTGGCCTCCACCTACCTCCACCACCCTCGAGGGCGAGTGTGCGCTCTCCACCATCAACACTGCTTCTATTGTGCGTTCGCTCCCCTGTCTGATTTTCGCTACGTGCTGCGCCCATGCTGGGGTTCTACCTTGCGGTCGTGCACACAAGTTTGGCTTCTATTGTGCGCGCTAGGCCACGTGCCTCGTTTCCGTCATGTGCGCTCTGATAAGTGCTCGTCTTCTGTCTTGCGCGCTCAGCTGAATGCTTGGCTTCTGATACCTTCCCAGCCGTTAACAGTGGCTCTGTGCTGACCTAACGAGGTGTTATAAGCTGCTCTTCGCCGACGTTCTTGACCATCTTACCATCCATCGCCACGACACTCCTTGATCGACACACAACCTTACCACCGCACCCAATCTTCACGCGTAAGGACAGCGTTCGATCATTGCTGACTTTAGGATGAGCTCTGAGCGTTTCAATACCATCTCTGAGCGAGACAATTTGTCCTCGCGCGCCTCGGCTACATCGTCCCGGTGGACGACCTCTACGCGGGCGTCCCCCACCACTATCTCCGACGCTAGTACTGTAGTCCCGACTGCCTCATCGAACCGTATCAGCCCCTCGGTTGTTCCCACTGCCCGTGCTGCTTCCACCGTGGTCTCCAATGGAAGGCCCGGGTCGACTACCCCGTCAATTGCCTCCACTACCCGCACTTATACCACCGCTACCCCCACCGCCGCCACTGCCCGGACTTCGGCCATCATTCCCTCCACTGTTAAGTCCACCACCCCTCCTACCGCCGCCATTGTCGCCACTTCGAAACCTGGTGGCTCGCCCCCTCGCGCCGCTGCAACTGCGGTCACCGCGCCTCGTAGCCTCGTGGCTCATCACAAGTGGAATAAAGGCACCCTTGAGTTTGTGACGGTCGACCAGTGCCTATTCAAGGTCCGGTACCGTGTACTGTATCCAGCAAGGTGAGTGGCTGTACGCCTACTTTGAGAAGGCTTACGGGAAGCAAGAGCCTCTCCGATCTAGCCATCAATCAACCGGGGAATCGTCACACGTTCCAGGGTACCACCGAGACTGCCCTCACCTTGAATATGTTCTTGAACCTTGTAGCGACGGGCGAGGTCGACTTCGGGACGGGTACCTCTAGTGACCTCATCAGGCTGGTTCGCCTAGGCAAGTTTATTCGCAAGTATGATTGCAAGGACGCCCACGGGTCCCTCTCTTATCATCTCAAGTTCGCAATCAACAATGGCCGTATTTGCCCCAGCTTCGGCTTCATCATTGCGTCGGTCATCGACAATGCGGAGACCGCCGATTTGGCGTTGAAGAAGCGGGGATCCTTCTGGGAGAATGTTCCTGGTGCAGTCACTCCTGGTCCCCTCAAGGCCGAGTTCGACATTAGCGGATGGCCTCTGTTCTACTTCCGGCTCATTGGCAACCCGGACTACCTCTATGCTCTCTCGCAGGCCTTTAACGAGTCTAAGAACGACTATGGCAGCTTGCCTGTGAAGTTCTCAAGTCATCTGGCTACGGCTAGGGCAGGCAAGTCTTGAACTCACCTTACGTGCCCTTAATTGACCTCCACAGAGAAACTCCTTTGAGCAAACCGCACCCTGTGCGAAGGAAGCACGACGAGCCCTGGGTATGGCACGACCACTGCGTCCGTGACACGATGCCCGCCCCAACCCTGTTACTTCTCCCTTAATTCAGTAGTGCTCGTCGAACTGTTCCTAAAGATGGATCACTCGTCGTAACTGGCAGTCGCTTTCCATACGGTCAGACGTACCAACCCAGCTCTGGCTCCGAAAGATCGCGAGAATGCCACTCTGCACATGTTGGGACTCCTCCGTGAATGCGCTTTGGCTGTGGGAGTGGGTGTTCCTCCCAGTTTGGCCGTGAATGCGCTTTACCCGCGGGGGTTGGTGCTCTCCCCAGTATGGCTGTTATCTGGGCGCCCGACGCCAACCTCTTGAGCCTGTCGTACCATCTGCCCTACTTCCTCCTGTGCCACCTGTTGTGCACGGTATTTTTCGTGGCCTCTGCGTCATGTTTGGCTTCTATCGGGTTTGTTCGGGCGGTGCACAGGTACTCAGAAGCCAAGCTGAAGCCACCGCCCGGTTATCCATGCTTCTCTCTAGAGCTGTTATAACACGTCCGACTCGGACCCTTGCAAACATCCCCCTCCACCTCACACTCGTTCACCTGCGCAGCAGATTCCCACCATAACCTATCCTCCTCGAGTGAGGGAGGATCTCAATCGCTGCTGACCGCAGCATGCCCTCAGCTCGAGATGACCCCGACACCTGGTCAACTGCAGCCAATATCGGCAGTGCCTCACGGTCCTCTCGTCCTGTCGTGCCTCGTCCTGTCGTGTCTCGTCCTGTCGTGCCAACTATAACAGTTCCAGGCTACAGCAATCACGCGAAGTGGAGGAACGGCAGCCTCAAGTTCGTGACACTTAACGGAGTCATATTTCGCGTCTCCAACACCAGACTCAGCCAGACATGGTAAGCACCCCCCACCCCTTCCCCTCCCCCTAGCATGTGCGTGCATGAAAGCTTACTGGGAGCCCGACAGTTGCTGCGCTCGCCAACACGAAGCCCAGGCGGGAGTACACCTTTAACCGTTGGACAGAGCGGGAGGCCTGCTCGCGCACATTCGAGCGGTTGCTGGACCTAGCCTTCACTGGCAAGGTGGACTTCGACGAGTTTGACAAAGACGAGGTGGAGGACTTGGGCAAACTCGCCCTGTTTCTTCGCAAGTTCTCCTGTGACCAACTCATTGCATCCTTGTCCTTAGAGCTTGAGAAGTTGCTGAGACGCCCAAACCTGCCCCCCGCCGCACCCTTGATGGCGTTCACCCTTGCGGCCATTGTGGATCGGGGGGAGATTGCGGTGTTGGCTTTACACGTGTCGAGGCCTAATCGCCAGTTCCGTCCGACAACCTGGACCGACTACCAGTGCGAGCTCCTCAGCCGTTCGCCCTACCTGACTGCCATCATCCGGGCCTTTGCTGAGGTGGAGGAGGAGGATCGGCTCTATTTTAGGATGAGAGAGGACGACGACTACACCATCCCGGAGCGGTTCGCCCGGCATCTCCCGGGGGCAAGGCTTAGTGAGTCCCCATCCTGTATCGTGCGGCGGTTGGCTGAACCTAAGACCCGGGCACCCTTCCACGGGCTTGAGGAAGCGAGCGAGCACGGAGTGCACAACCGTGTCAGCCTCCTCAGCGTAGTGTTCGCCCCAACCCTGCTCGTAGGCCTGGGCATATACCCAGAAGTGTTCTTCATATGAAAAGCTTTCCTAGTTGACTTTCCAAGCGTCCTGCAAGCTGACGTTAAGCTCAGCTTTTGGGTCCATTCACCACTCAGGCATGCGTGTGTGCAGACATGGTGTACCACTCAGTCCTTCGGACAATCTCGAGTAGAGAGTCAGTGTTCCCGCAGCACCTCACTTCCCCAACACTCTGGCCATTCACCTAACAGACCCTAGCACCTCCACCTCGTCAGGTTAGACAACTCTTGGCCCCGGGCTGTGAGCCCCGCTTTCCCACAGCGACCTCCATCGGCTTTTAGCCACATGCAGTATAAGATAGGAATTTTGACACCGCGCTTCAATTGACTTGGCGTCCTTCAACAATCTTTTGTGGAGGTGTCAGAGATTTAAGTAACCCGCCACGGTGTGAGTTCGACTTAGAATGCAGCACAATGGCGACGTTAGGCAAAGCCCTAGCCCGACCGGACCCAGTGCTGGTTGTAACAGCTGCAACTTTTCTTTCCGTATCCACACTTCCTCCAACATCCCCTCTCCTCCACCTTTGACCACTCTCGTCACCACCCCTGCCTCCATCCGCTCGCCACCATGGGCAAGGACACTCCATCCAAGTCTCCCTCTACGCGCTTCAGCCCTGCTTCGCGTAAATCATGGCCCGCGTTCCCAGTGAAGCCTCTCAGCCTGGTGAACGACGCGCCACCGGCGCACAAGGAGGTCGACAACAGCCCCCTGAACTGGTATCGCGACCGCCCCGAGTACAGCGACTCATCCCCCGTCGACAGCCGGCGCTTGAGCTTGGTTGACCCATCCCAGCCTGATAACCTGTCTTTGCGCAGGTCGGTGAGGTCGATATCGCCTCCCGTTCAGGCTTTGTCGAGGAGACTGCAGCAGCACATGGCCGGATCCCCTATGTACCAACCCCCGTCACATCCTGCATCCCCGCTCTACGGCCCCAGCTCCAACGGACTCTCACCCTACCCCGACGAGGGCATACAGCTGAGACACTTGGCCTCCCCATTCGCCTCCCCGCCTTGCAGGAACCTCCCACCGCCGGCTGCCTTCCGTGACGAACCTACTTCCCCCTCCCCTGTCTCCCGCCGTCGCCTTGCCGCCCTCTGGAGTTCATGTGAGGTACAACAGTCCTCTGCCCCGGCACCCGATGTGTCTCATGTCAGAGGGGGCTCAAAAACCTCTGGGGAGCAGTCCGAGAGTTCAAGCGTGAGCTCAGGTGCGCGATCGGGAAGCGGGGGGTCAGATGACGACCTGGACGTGTCAGAATGTGAGGATCAGGTAGAGGTTATCTGCGGCAACGGCACAGTGTATGTCCCAGTCACGGTCTTTACCGGAAACAGGTAAGTGCAGGAACATGCGCCCTGCCATTAGCTAATGTCCAGCCGGGAGTTTGACAGCGACCCATCCCTCAAGGATGCAGGCCGGCTTGTTGTCGACGACGATGTGGACAAAGCGGTGGTCAAGGCATACGCGTTGTTTGTTCGGAAGCGGTGCATCCAAGACCATGAGAGGCTCAACGGTGTCGCGAGTTTGGTGGCGTTCATGCGCGACTGGGACTGCCGTGTCCCTCTGGCCAGCTTGTTCGACTACCTCAAGCTGCTCGCACTGGACGGGAAGTCGTGTTCGCTGCGCGTTTTCGCGCTCGCATCCCGCATCCACGAGCCCGACCTCGCCGAGTGGGTTCTGCGGAACTGTTACGCGATCTGCTGGACGAAAGAGGACCGCGGTGGCGTGGTTGGACTGTCTAAGCTCTCCCCCATCACCTGGCCCCGCGGCGCCCCCAACATGATTGATAGAGCTTACCTGTGGGCGTTGGAGCGGGCGCACACGGATCCGAACAGCCCAGATGACCTGGCGGCCGCCTTCCAGCGTCACCTCCAGTACGCCCTGTCGTGTCCAGAGGATGGGTGGGCGGGGGCGTGAGAGTGCAGAGCGAAGGGCGGGGCCTGGATATGACGCCCGAACATTGGAGGGCGGCTGTGCAGAATGCTTCGGAGGTGGTGGGATCCAGACCACCGTGGGCGCGGGTTCACACTTTCGCGAAGAGACGCTCTCGAAGGCGGGCGTATGAACCCGTAGATTCTCTGGTGGGCACCCCCAACCAGCCCTCGAGGGTAACTGGCGTCCCTCGCGAATTGAGGCCAATAGGGGGTTACAGTAGCGTCGCTGGTTACTGGTCGTTGTAGGATGTATCGTTAGTCGCGATCGATAAGTGATATCGCAGACAGTAGTTGGAAGGGTCTGGAAGCTTTTGGCGACAGGTGGCAAGCTTGATGGCATGCTGTTGGGTCGCATCTGCCGCAAGTCATGAAGTGAGGAACAACCTCGGATGCGGGGCAGATCCCTTATCGGTGTTCTCCCCAGCGATGTTCGCTTGGAAACTCCGAACCACGGCTCAGGCGGACCTCGCCTGCCGAGTGTTCGACGGTGGAGCAGAACGCACGTCGACTGGTTCCAGATGGATGCTGTTGCACGACGCGCTCGCTATCAGTGTACGTTGAGCGCTAAGAGACGGAGCATTGTTGGGATTAGAACTCCGAGGGCTGGCCGGCGTCTCAAATGAAAAGGATAGCTGACTGATTGTTGATCGTCATCCTTGTGTATGTACACATTTACCCCGCAAATGGCTTTGCCTCGTACCCGGATACCCGACTTCGGGCCGGAGTCCAAATCCATCTCACTTTTGACACATGAGCGACACACCGTGGCATGTAGGCGACGTATGGGCTGACTGAACAAGCTCAGCCGTGGTTTACCAGAGGGGCCAGGTCCAAGGGGGCGGATGAACCGAGGCCGAGGGTCTGGTTCTACCCGGGGTTCGGCATCTCTCTCGGTCATAGCCGCCCTATGCGCTCCTGCCCACCTCGCCCCCATCATGCCCCTCAGACGCTCACCGCTCGGCGTATCTCCCACCGCACTACCCCAAACCCCCCACACTGATCACTCACCGGCATGGGCCGGGCAGGTCGGCCAGGTGGCTTGCCGAAAGCAAGTGCGCCCATAACCAAGCAGCACATCGCAGCGCATGCGCGACCCAGGGCATGTGACTTGGGCACCTTAGTAAGAGCTGGCCGCGCGTGCCGGCCGCCGGGCATGTCCATCCCACACTTGTCGCTAACCCCCACCTCGCCCAGCCCTTATAACCTCATTGCCCAGGTTACTGTCTGCCAGCTCCCCTCATTCCCACACTCTACCACTAGTAACCATGTCCAAGACCCTCGAGGCCACCACCTTCAAGCTCGGCAACGGCAAGGATGTCAAGATCCCCATCGGCCAGTTCATCAACAACGAGTGGGTCGACTGTGCCTCGGGCAAGCGCATGGATGTCTACAACCCTGCCACTGGCAAGGTGATCGGGCAGGTGTCTGAGGCCGACGCCGAGGACGTTGACCGCGCCGTCCAGGCCGCGCGTGCCGCGTACGAGAAGAACAACCGCGCTTGGGGCTTCATGATGCACTCGCAGCGTGGTGCCCTCCTCAACAAGCTCGCCGACATCATCGAGGCCAACCAGGCCGAGCTCGCGGCCATCGAGGCCACCGACACCGGCAAGCTCTACAAGGACGCGTTCCACAAGGACATTGCTGGCGTCATCGCGACCATCCGCTACTTCGCCGGCTGGGCTGACAAGGTCACCGGCAAGTGAGTCTCCCCACGCCAGCAGAGCTGACAGGCAGGACCTACAACGTCATCCCCGGCATCCACGCGTACTCCAAGTACGAGCCCATCGGCGTGTGCGGCCAGATCATCCCCTGGAACTTCCCCGCCGCCATGTTCTCGTGGAAGATCGGCCCCGCTCTTGCCACCGGTAACGCGATCGTCATCAAGTCGGCTGAGACCACCCCCCTCTCGGCCCTCAAGATGTGCGAGTACATCAAGGAGGCTGGCTTCCCCCCCGGCATCGTCAACCTGATCACCGGCCGCGGCCCCACCGCCGGCCAGGCCATCGCCGACCACATGGATGTCGACAAGGTCGCATTCACCGGCTCGGGCCCCGTCGGCCGCAAGATCATGGAGACCGCCGCCAAGACCAACCTCAAGCGCGTGACCCTCGAGCTCGGCGGCAAGTCGCCCAACATCATCTTCGACGACGCCAAGAGCGCCAAGGACGCCGCCGAGTGGGCCTTCTTCGGCATCCAGATGAACATGGGCCAGGTCTGCACCGCCGGCTCGCGTATCCTCGTGCAGGAGGGCATCGCCGACGAGTTCACCAAGGAGTTCGTCAAGCTCATGGAGGGCGTCAAGGTCGGTGACCCGTTCGACGAGTCGTCGACCCAGGGCCCCCTCAACTCGAGCATGCACTTTGACCGCGTGCACGGGTGGGTCCAGGCCGGTTGCAAGGAGGGCGCCGACACCCCCGTCTGCGGCCAGGACCTCCGTGAGAAGCTCGGCGGCGGCTACTACATCTCGCCCACCGTCTTCACCAACCTCAAGAAGGACTCGCAAATCCTCGCCAACGAGGTCTTCGGCCCCGTCGTCTCGATCCAGACCTTCAAGACCGAGGAGGAGGCCATCGCCGAGGCCAACCGCACCACCTACGGCCTTGCGTCGGCCGTCTTCTCGTCCAACCACGAGCGCCTGCTCCGCATGAACCAGGCCATCCGTGCTGGCACTGTCTGGAACAACCTCTACAACTTCTCCCACTTCGGCGTTCCCTTCGGCGGCTTCAAGCAGTCGGGTATCGGCCGCGAGAACTCGGAGGCTGCCCTCTTCAACTACCTCGAGACCAAGTCTGTTATCTCGAACATGGGCTACGTCCGCTCGCCTATGGCCAACCTGTAAGCCGGGCCACCGCAAGATCAATGCTTAGACTTCAGGGCGTAGGATGGTGTAGGCAGTTGTCAGTAGTCAGTAGTCAGTAGTCGTTAGGCGTCAGTAGTAAAACCAGGATGCCAGTTGTGCAGTATCACGCGTGTTGGAGGAAGAACTGCAGATCATGGCGAGAGGATAAATGAGTCGAGGATGTGGAGGTGTCGCATTCCTCCGTTGTCCACTTCACCACTCCAACCCACCATGACCACCCGCGCGCACACCGCCATCGTTATCGGCGCGGGCATGTCCGGCCTCTCATGCGCCCGCACCCTCGCCGAGGCTGGCGTCGACGTGCTCGTCCTCGAGGCGCGCGACCGCATCGGCGGGCGGACATGGACGTACCACCACCCGCACAAGGGCAAGGGCAAACCGCTGCACTTCGACCTCGGCGCGTCGTTCATCCACGGCATCGCGGGCAACCCGATGTACACGCTCGCCAAGCAGCGCAATCTCCCTCTCTATGTCATGTCCGATGGAGATGGTACGGCGTCGTCGACTTTTTCCTCGTCCTTCCCACCTTCCTCGAGCTCGGCCTCCACACCATCCACGACCACCACTGCTTCCACTTCCACGTGCTCCCGCACAACCTCGTCCTCCTCGTCTGCGGCCTCGACCTCTTCCGCCTTCTCCTCCGCGTCCGACTTGGAGCGCAACGAGGGCGTGTACGGGCCTGATGGCCCACCGCTCGATGACAAGCTCGCCCAGCGGTTGAATTTCAACGTCACCCGCGCCTTCTTCTCCGACTCGGCGACATATGCGCAGGACTCGCCCAACGGCGTGCCCACGCCAGGCGAGTCGCTTGGCGGATGGATGAAGGACGAGAAGCGGACATCGCTCTTCGCCGGCCTCAAGACTGAGCGGGACAAGGCATATGCCCTTGCGCTTGCGGAGTCATGGGAGGGCTACAGCGGCGCGGCCCTCGACCAGATCTCTCTGCGCTACTGGCACAGCGAGGTGACGTTCCGCGGGCCTGATGCGACCTTCGTCGACGGGTACGAGGGCATCTACTCGGCGCTGCACGCCGACATCGTCAAGAGCAAGCACGGCGATGTGCAGCTTGGCGAGGTCGTCGAGGCCATCGCCCTGTCCGAGGACGAGGAGAGCGTGCGCGTCACCGCCAGCGCGGACGGCAAGGAGACGACGTACTCGGCCCGTTACGTTGTGTGTACGATCCCGCTCGGCGTGCTGCAGCACTCGCCGCCGCGCTTCTCTCCACCCCTCCCCAAGCGGCGGCTGGCCGCGACGCATCGTCTTGGTCACGGCCTACTGAACAAGATCATCGTTGCGTACCCTCGCGCCTTCTGGCCCGACACCGAGTTCTTCGGTCTCCTCCCGTCCAAGCTGAGCGCGGCGTTCCTCCCCATCCTCAAATCACGCGCGTTGATGGTGCAGAATCTGCGTATCGTCAACGGGCAGCCGGCCCTCCTCTTCTTCATGGGTGGCGCCGCGGGCCAGGCGCTCGAGAACGTCTCGGACGACCACGTGCGCAAGCACATCCACAAGATCATCGCGCACCACTTCGCTTGTCACACCAAGTCGGTGCCCGAGCCCGAGGCTGTCGTCGTCACGCGCTGGAACTCCGACCCCTTCTCGTGCGGCAGCTACTCCTTCCTCCCTCCTGGCAGCGATCCACAGGACTTCCGCGAGCTCGCCCGCCCGCTCTGGGGCGACCGGCTCCTGTTCGCTGGCGAGGCAACCGACCCGGACCGCTACGTGAGTGTGCGGTGGAGCAAAGCTGACTCCCAGGCGACCGCACACGGGCCGTACATCACTGGCCAGAGGCAGGCGCAGATGGTGCTGGATGCGCTCGAGCTCGAGGCCATGGAGGCAGAGGCATAGCCAGTGGAGCGGCGAGAGGTGGGTACGAGCACGCTCTCTGGGCGATTACAGCCGCGCTCTTGCATTGCCCTCGGCAGACGGCGACCGATACGACGGGCGTTCACACTGTTTCAAGGCTGCCAACCATGACCGTCACGGCCACACAGGCTGCGCCCTCTCGCTCGCAGTCATATGAGCGCTTGCCACGTCTTGCTGTGCTCTCAGTTGGCCTTCTCACCACTCTCACCGCCATTCCGCACAACGTTGAGCAGTCACCTCGTCCGCCACTCCCTTGCCCCTGTCACTGCAATGCCGAGCCCATCCACAGGCCCGATGTGGAAGGGTGGTCCGCTCCCCCAACCGCGCACTCCGACCAAGCCACGTCAAAGGTCCAGCAACCTGGCCACGCCTCCGAGCCCTTCCAAGTTCCATTCTGCGTACAAGTCAGCAGCGGCAGCCTTACCGTCCACACCTTCCCCTTCGACAACACGCCATGCTCGATCGACACCCAAGATCAATGCTCCAGCTCCATCGCCGAGGACCCAACTCAAAACCCCGCCGAAGCCTGGCGTCCCTACCCGGTCCCCACTTCGGCCAGGCGCCCAGCACAAGTCGGCACAGGGAGCCAACGTCTCCACATCTACTCGTTCGCCTGCGAAGCTCGCACCGCCGGTCAAATCTACGAGGAAGGGAGCTACCCCCTCACGCTGTTTCACGCCCTCACCAACGTCATCCAACCCCACACCCCAACCCCAGCAGGGCCAGGCGCTCGCTCCTCCCAAGATCCTGCGCGCACACCCCGACTGGACGGACGGCAACTTCGAGGTCGTCACGAGCGACGACGTCCTGTTCCTCGTCCATGACTATGTGCTCTTCGCCGCCAGGTGAGGACTCCACCACCTCTTAACTGACCGCCAGCCCAGTGGTCGTGACCGCGCACGATGTTGCTGCCTACTGCGTGTCGCCCCCCGAGCGGCGCATGCACTTCACCGACGCCGAGCTCGAAACCTCCGAAGTTGTGGCCGCCTTCCTCGAGCTCGCCACAACTTTGCGTCCGCCCACCAAACACCCCTCTCTGTGGATATCGCTCATCCGCTTCCTCCGCAAGTGGGACTGCATGCCTCTACACGACCTCCTCTTCGTCCATCTTCGTGTCGGCCTGCGCGAAGGCCATTTCGACCGCCTGATGGCGTTCACCATCGGGGCGTATCTTGGCGACCTAGAGTTGTGTAAGCAGGCGATCCAAGCGCCTGGTAGAAGCACGCCCTCCTGGTGGCTCCATTTCGGCCACCCCGACTCTCTCAACCCGTCTGCGTGGACCCTCCAGTTCTGGGAGGAGCACCGCATCCCACCCCGATACATGTTCGCTTTTGTTCAAGGCCAAATGCGGGTGCAGGGTGGCGGCGAGACACGCCAAGCGGTCGCGTCCGAGTTTGGTACGCTGCGGGACCAGGCCACGGGCGACAGCAAGTAGTCTGGGCCGTTGACTTGTCGTGGAATCACTCGTGTCGTCCATATATTTGATAGGAGCATGTGCAATGCCCCAAGCCGCTACCTGCAAGGCTGCACGCGATGCATCGCTTCGACTGACTACACTTGAGTTGCTTCTCGGCTCACCGCCCCGCACTCAGAACAGCGCCGGCCCCATGCCTGTCCGCTCGCCCACCTGCTTCTTGGCCTGGTGGGGCTGGATGTCGGCGTGCGCTTCGCCGCCCTTCCAGTCCGTGTCCTCGCTCATGTCGCCCGCGTCCTCCGACGCCGGCTCCGGCTCCATGACGGGATTAACGCGCGCCGGCTCTGCGGTTAGCAGCAGCGAGACCAGCGACTGACCAGGCACGCCGCCCGCGGCGCCGAGGCTCGCCATGCCCGGCTGCGCGCCGGACACGTCCGAGCCGACGAACATCGCGTCCTTGGGTGTTTCGGTGCGGTTCATGCTGGCTGAGAGCGATAGAGTGAGATGTTGAGTGGCGAGGCGCAGCTCTCATGAGCGGCAGATGACCTCGGCGTGGTCTGATGACTTCATGGTGGAGGTCGGTGGAGGTCGTATTTGGTCCCTCTCATTTGGCGTGGTGTGGCGCGCCTGACCTCTGGGTGCCTGGACGAGCGCCACAACCGCTCCGACCAGGTCGACCTCGCGTCGAAGCGGGGGTATGCAAGGGCTCTCGTGCCACTGGCATGGTTCGGTGCGCATCCGAGGGGCTGTGTGCCATCATGGAGAGTGCTGATGGCACGCCCTTCCCTTGTCTGCTTCCCACGTCTCGCCCCGTTCCTGCGCCCCCGCCGACCGATAGCACCACACCACTTTGCTACAACTGCTCATCATCCCCCATTGTCCAGCATCCCTCACTGGCCCGCTCTCTGAAGAACCGTCGAAGACGCTCGTCGCCACGCGCAATCTCCTCGCCTCACCATGTCCGCCACCACCAGCCCTCCAGCCAACCAGCCGGTCTCCACAGCCCCGCCCAGCCTTAGCCCGATGGAGGACTCGAAGTGGTGCGACGGCAACTTTACCTTCGTGAGCAGCGACAACGTGACCTTCAAGGTCAACGACTACGTCCTGTTCGCCGTGAGGTAGGCAGGCCCTTCCCGATACTGTGCACATCGCTAACGCCCAGCAAGGTCTTCGCTGCGTCACACTCACTGGCCAGCGCGAGCCCCGAGCGCTCCCTCTCGTTCACCGACACGGAGATTGAGACTGCCGAGGTCCTCCGCCACTTCCTCCCCTTTGCGACCACGTTCTCCGCGCCGATCGAAATCGAGCCTCGAGCGCTCGCGCGTCTCAACCGCTTCTCGCGCAAGTGGGACTGCGCCCACCTCGAGCGCATCATCTTCACTGCCCTCGCCTGGGCCCTCAAGCTCGACCCAGTCTACCCTAGCCAGGTCTTCTATCTCTGCTTCTTGCTCGACGACGCCGAGCTGCGCACCCTGGCGTTTCACCAAGACCTCCCGCCCGCAGTTCCTAGCCACAAGTTTACCGAGCGCTCACTCAACTACGAGTCCTGGGACCTGTCAATGTGGAAGAAGTTCTCGATGGAGTACATCTTCGCATTGAAGTGACTCAGCGCACGCCCAATGGCCAGCACCGTGCCCAGGTCGTCGAGAAGCAGCTCGCAAGGAAGCCGAAGCGGTGATAGGTCTTCTAGTATAGGTAGTGTACTCACACGCCATTGTTGAGAACTTGGAATGATGCAGCTTGGGTAGTCGGGTGCGAGGTACCCTTCAGAACTGTGTGCGTCAGCTTCCACACAGCCAGCTCTCACAGTCAGACCCACCTCCCACGCCGTGCCACGACATGTAACGCAACTTCCACCCTTGTCCAGCTCAGCCTCAAAAACCCCCCATCATGGCAACACCCGAAATCACCGACGACCCCGAGTGGACGGACGGCAACTTCGAGACCACTAGCAGCGACGGCGTGCGCTTCAAGATCCAGGACTACTGCCTCTTCGCCGCGAGGTGAGGTGCTCTATGGGGATGACACTGATCGCCCAGCCCGGTGTTCGCCGCCTCGCACGCCTCGGCATCGATGGGGCCCAAGTCCATCACGTTAACAGACGACGCGATCGAGACCGCCACGGTCGTCCGCCTCTTCCTGCGCCTCGCCACCACCCTCGGCCCAGCGCTCGACGTACCCATTCCCACGGTCGCATCGCTCTACCGTTTCCTCCGCAAGTGGGATTGCGGCACCCTCGAAGCGCTCCTCACCGACGCTATCGCTGCCTCGAGGCACCACCACCACTCTGGCATGAAGCTCCTCCAGGTCTTCCAGCTCGGCGCGCTCCTGGACGACCCGTCGTTACGGAAGCTGGCGTTCGCTGAGCCCCCGCCTCCGAAGCTCGAAGGAAACGAGATGTACGAGGGGATTGCGCCCGACTCGTGGAGCCTGGCATTCTGGAGAACGAGCGGCCCCTCCGCCGACCACATCTACGCTATGCACCAGCTCCAGCGCCTTTCGCCAGTCTACCAATCCCTGGAGCATGTGCTCACGGAGACGTTCGAGGAGCTGCTCGTCGAGGCGCGGTCTACCCAGATCTAGTTACCGAGGGCGCAGCTGAAGTGTGAGGGATGTCAATGGAGTGTAGCGCCACACACAGAGGTTGTTTTGACGGAGAATGCTCCGGTTTCGTACGTCATCGGTGTTTTCGCAGCTTCCGATCGAGACAGCGGAGCTGTTCCAAGGCGTTTGAGATGTCGCTAGCGAAGTGGGCCGCAGTGTGTCGGGGTAATACGTCACGCAGCCGAGAGCTGAGAGTCCGGCCGTTCCCGCATCAGATCTTGCATATAGAGGCGCTCTCAAGTCGCTCCCATCCGCTCTGCCTCTCACAGAAGCTATCACACCTATTCCCATACACATTCGACATCCCACTCGACATGGCATCTAACCACGTCACAACGGACCCAGACTGGCACGACGGCAACTTTGAGATCACGAGCAGCGACGGCGTCCTCTTCAAAGTCAAGGAG
>JAMALN010000129.1:0-12050 GCA_023630115.1 Cutaneotrichosporon sp. PK4640
AAGAAGGCCGCAGAGGACCAGGCAAAGCGCGACGCCGAGGCTCGCGCTGCCCAGCAGCCGCAGGGCGGCTACGCTCCCCCCGGCCAGCAGCAGTACAGCCAGTCCCCCCAGCAGCAACAGCAACAGTTCGCCCGCCCCCCTCCGCGCGGCGACTCGTACCAGCAGGCCCCTCCCCAGGCGGCTTACGCTCAGCCACCACCTAGAACGTCGTCGTCGCCCGCGTACGGCCGCCCGGCTTCGAGCCAGCCCCCCGCCTCCCCGGCGCAGGCGTACGCTCAGCAGTACCAGCAGCAGCACCACCCCGCCCCGCCCCACCAGCAGCATTACGCCCAGCCGCAGCATGCTCAGCAGCAGGGCTACGGTCAGCCGCCCCCTCAGCAGCAACAGCAGTACCAGCAAGGCCCCCCGCGCCAGCAGGGTGTCCAGCTGACGGACGGCCCTCCCCCTCCCCAGCAGCAGCAGCAGGCGCCGCCGCCGCCGGCGCAGCAGCAGCAGCAGCAGTACCAGGACCCCAGGCAGCAGGAGCTCCGGCAACAGCAGCGCCAGTCCAGCGGGTCGCACCACCGCGAGAGCTTCCAGGCCCCGCCGCCCCAGGCTGGCGTGGACGACCTGCGCAAGCTGTGAGTGTCAATCGCACTCCATTAGCCATCTGCACGGGCCTTGCTGACGCTCCAGCTTTGCGCAATTCGACTCGGGCCGCCAGGGCCAGCTCAGCTACCTCGACCTGCAGCGCCTCCTCGCCAAGGACGGCACCGTCGAGGCGCGCGAGGACTGTGTCAAGATGGTGAGTGCTGACCCACGCGTACAGCTGCTGACCGTCCAGCTCATGAACATCTTCGACACGGACCGCAGCGGCTCGATCAATTTTATGGAGTTTGAGGGCCTGTACCGCTACATCCAGGTGAGTTGCTTATTGTTGTCTCCTAACTCGTGCAGGACTGGCACGGGATCTTCAAGCGCTTCGACCAGGACAACTCGGGCCTGATCGACCGCCGCGAGCTGCAGGCCGCGCTGCAGGGCTTCGGCTTCTCGCTCCCGGCCGACATGGTCGCCAAGCTCGAGAAGCGCTTCTCGCCGCCCCAGAAGCCGGGAGAGAGACAGTCGGCGGGCATAACCTTCGACCGCTTCCTCATGGCTTGCGTCACGGTCAAGCACTACACCGAGGCGTTCCGCCGCCTCGACCCCAACAATGTGGGCCAGGCGACGATGGACTACATCGGCTTTGTGAGTGCCCCACGACCGCGGCAGGCCTGTACAGTTGGCGAGGCTGGGATGATAGCTGACAACAGATGGACATCGTCATGGACGCACCCTCCTAAACGTCGTGTGCGCAGGCGCTCCGATCTAGAACATCCATGTGGACGATACCCTGTGATTATTCCCTCGGCCCACAGCAACCCATACCTCGCGCACCAGCAGACTTGGCCCGTAGAACCGGGTCATGCACAATGATTCCCCCAGCATCGCCCATCAGGGTGACGCGAAGCTCGCATCGCATACCGCACGACCTTCTGACCCTGCAGATCGAAGACAAACTCATCTCACTGAGGCAATGGCTGACATGCGCAGCGTCCCGACGGGTTCTTGTGCCCCATCACAACGCCCAAGCTTGTTCCGCACCCGGGAGGTGAACTCTGCCGGGTTGCCAAGTCCATGTTGTCATCTGACTCCCGCCTCCCGTGATATACGGCGCCCTGACCATCCATCCCCCACACCACCATGCTCCTCACCAACCTCCTCACCCCGCTCATCCTCGGCGCCCTCATCGCCGCCGCCGACGACGGGAGCACCCCCGCCATCGCTCGCGCCGGCGGCATAGGCTGCATCCAGTGCGTCCGCGCCCCGTGCCCGCAAGCGCTGTGGTGCTGTGAGTTACCACCAAGGCCTCCCTAACGGCCAGGCAGCGACACGCACTCGTGCCCCCCGCCCTCGCGCTGCATCCGGAGCGGGGGCGGCTTCCGCTGCTGCGCGCCCGGCAAGCGGTGCGGGAGCCGGCCGACTACCAGGCCGGGGGACCCCGTTGCGCGCGACGTGACCTTCGAGCGCGGCGTCGAGGCTATCGGAGAAGGGCTCAGCACACCCGCGAAGAAACAGCGTGGCTTGGGGCAGCGTGGTGTCAAGCCCGCCCAGCCTGTCGGGCAGGCACTCAGTGGGCTCGCCCGCAAGCAGCGCCGCCTGAAGGAGCCGGAGGAGCGCGGCGTCAAGCCAGCCCAACCCGCGGGTGAAGCGCTTAGTGCGCTCGCGCGCAAGCAGCGGAGTGTGGAGGAGCTGGAGGAGCGCGGCCTCAAGCCGGCCCAGCCTGTTGGGGAGGCGCTCAGTGCGCTCGCGCGGAAGCAACGGAGCGTGGAGGAGCTGGAGGGGCGGGGACAGGCCTTGGCCAAGTGGGACTAGCGGAGCTGAGGGGCAGCGAGAGGGGGGTGAGGTTCTCATCGGTGAGGTTCTCATCGGAGATGAGGCCAGTCCAGTCGGGCGCCGACATCCACCCGCCGGGGCTGTACAGAGCCTGAATGAACTTGCATGAGAGCGAGCAGCGAGCAGTGACGGACTGTCTCAAACGCCGTCGTTGTGGGGACGTGAGGCTGACACTCCCCACCACAAGGCACGTTCTGGATCGATCGTGCCACATTCGATGCGTACCTCCTCAATCTGGACGTTTCCATGTGTTCCACACTACGAGAATAGCTACATTGTCCATATCACAGTGCTACTTGCATTGTCCATAAAGTTCATTGTGCATTATCATTTCCATTGTCCGTTATCGCTGCGCGGCGCGCCTAGACGCACTTGCCGTTGACGCAGTTCTTGCCGACGGCGCACTTGTTGTTGCACTTGCCGCAGTGGAGGTTGTCGTTGGCCGGGTTGATGCACGGGTCCCAGTAGTTTGGGGTGCAGTGGATCTGGCCGGGTGGGCAGCCAGTGTTGCCGCCCGAGCACACGCCGTTGACGCAGTTGGAGCCCTCGACACAGACGTTCCAGCACCCGCCGCAGTGGGTGTTGGAGTTCTGGGGGTTCACGCAGCCCACGAACGCGCCACAGCCAATCTGCCCGCCGTTGCAGGGCTGACAGCGCCCGTCCCGGCACTCGCCATCGTCGCACTGCTGTTAGCTGCCCCACGAAGCACTCACGAAGGAGTTGCAGGCGCCGCAGTTGCGCGGGTCCCTCTTGAGGTCGACGCAGGCGTTCACGTTCGCGCACCACGTCTTGCCGTCTGGGCACTCGCACACCCCGTTGACGCACGGCCTGCCCTCGGGGCACTTGAGGCCGCAGCCGCCGCAGTGGTTGGGGTTGGACACGGTGTCCTTGCACGTCGCGAAGCCGTCCTCGACGGTCCAGCAGCCCTTCTCGCCGGGCCCGCAGTCCTTGCAGCGGCCGCCCTCGCACGCCTGGTCCTCCCGGCACTGGTTGTTGCAGCTGCCACAGTGGTTGGCGTTGTTGTCAAAGCCCGGGCACAGGGCGCCGAAGCACGCGTCCACCCCGCCGGGGCACTTGCACTTGCCAGCGTCGCACGTGGCGACCGAGTTGATGGAGAAGCACCTGGTGTTGCACGTGCCGCAGTGGTCGAGGTTCTTGCTGAGGTCGGCGCACACGTCGACCCAGCCCTGAATTTTGCCGCGATACTCGGTGCACACGACCTGGCCGGGGGGACAGGTGAGGCGCGGGGCGATAAGCCCGGCTTGGACGGGCGCTGGTGTTAGTGGCGGAGAGGAGGTCCTCACCAAAGGCGACAAGGACACAGGCGAGGAGCTTGAGCATGGCAACTGGTGGCGGGGCTGATGGGGGTGCCCATCAGGAGCGGGAGATTAAGTAGCGCCTCTGCCTCGGGATGCGGGGTGGGGCCGTTACTTCGGCGCACCCGAGTGCGCAGCGGGCAGCGAGCGTGACACCTGTCCCCCGCCGAGTGGCGCCGCATCTGTGGAGTCCGGCAACCGTGTCGGGAAGTATGTACGTATCTGCAGCACACCAATCGGACGTGGGAGTGCACGCCGGCCAAGCAGAGGCGTGCGGAAGAATCGCAGGAATCCATGAGTTTTCCGCCACATTCACGTGACGGCACCACATTCCGCGGCCAGCGAACAACGGCCGCACCGAAGGCAGTGCCGCTTGGCAGGGCTATTCTCGTGGGGCTGGGCAAGGTGTGGCGGCGCTTGCACGTGCATGGCTCCGTCTCGATCAAGAGATTCATTGTCCAACTATGTACAGCTTCATATGGATTGTCCGAGAGAACTGACATTGTCCTACTGGCGGCGCTTGCACGACGACGGCGACGGCTCGGGCGTTGGCTCTGGAGTGGGCTCCGGAGTCTCGAGCGTCGGGTCCGGCGTGGGCTGGGGCGGCCACGGCTCGTCCTCGTCCATGCACTTGCCGTCGCGGCAGGCCTCGCCCTTGGCGCACTGATATCAGCCACACCCAAAACCATACTGACCTTCCTGCCGCACTTGCCGCAGTTCGAATTGGACCTGCTGAGGTGCACGCATTTCTGGTATCAGCCCCGCCCACTCTCCACTCACCCCCTTGCACTTGACCGCGCCCTCCTCACACCCGTTGGGCTGGAGGCACTTGCCGTTCTTGCACGTTGTGACGCCCGGGTTGCAGGAGAACTGGGGTGAGCAACGCCCGTGGGGCGCCACTTACGTCGGGGCCGCACCCGCCGCAGTTCAGGTTGTCCTTCTTGACGTCGACGCACACCTCGCCGCTGTCCTCGGAGCAGCGCCACTGGTTCCCAGGACACTTGGTGCACTTGCCGTCCTTGCAGTATCCGCCCTTTCCGGGGCACTGGGATTAGCTTCCCCCTCCAGCTTGCGCACAGCGTTGCCACACGCGCCGCAGTTCGCCCGGTCGGTGGTGACGTTCTGGCAGTTGCCGCCGTACTCGTGCGGGCACCAGAGCTGGGGGGCGGCACACGCGCAGGCGCCATTCACACAGGGTATGCCCTCGGGGCACTGGGTCAGCTCCGCCTCGGCGTGGGCGTACGGGATTCTCGCAGAACGAGCAGTGCGCTGGGTCGTTGAGAATGTCGACGCACAACGTCACGTCTCCGGGGTAGAGGTTGCAGAAGGCCTTTCCGGGACCGCAGTCGGAGCAGGTGCCGTTGACGCAGATGCCATTGTCGCCGCACTGGGTCAGCTGGCCCGCCGCTCGCTCACCCAGTTGTTGCACGCCCCGCAGTGGTGCGACGCGGTCTGGAAGTCGGGGCATTCGTGGTCGCACCCCGGCGCGCCGTCGCACAGACACGCGCCGGCGGCGCACGAGACGCTGATGCCGCTGCCGGGGCGGGCGAAGCAGGGGCGCCCGCACCCCCCGCAGTGCTCAGCGTCGGTCTGCGTGTCGGTGCAGATCTCCGTCTGGCCCTCGGGGCCAGTGTTGGTGCATGATGTCTGGCCGTCGGGGCAGTCCTGCCGCACCACGAGGGCGAGCACGGGCGCTGGGGTCAGCGGAGCGGCGTGGCCCACGCACTGAGCAGTATGGGGATGACGACGAGCATTGGGATCGTGGGATGCAGTGCATGCGCCACAATACTGCTCTTGTTAACACTCGCCGCCAGCTGCGGAGCCAAGTCCCGTGACACGGCCAGAGATGGGTTTCATCGCTGGCTTGGCATCCGGCAGCCCAGTCTCGACCCCCACCCGGAAGATCAATCTGGTTCACTGGCTGCGGCTTAATCTGAGAGGCCGAACCTTTAAACGCAGATCGCCCCAGCGCGGGGGTAGTCAAGAAAGCTGTGGCCCGGCATGCAGGTACGACCAGTGATTACACCTAATCCAGATATACGTTGGCCGTCTCGTGATCAGAATGCCCGTTCGTCATCAGGGGACATTCCGCGCCCCAGCTTCCGCTGCGGAAGCAAACATTATGCGGCGCCTCTCCGCGTTCTGCACCGAGTCAGCTGCTTGCTGCGCAATATGTGGAGCTCCGGTGTATTGCAAGGAGCGCGGCGTAAAGTATTACGGAGATGGGTTCGGTAGCGAGACTTGTGGCCTGGCAGACATGATTGGATCCGATCTCAGCTGCACACGCCGTCGCGGCAGTTCTTGCACTGCAGTCAGCTGCGTCATCGTACAAGGCCTACCTCGTTCTGGCACGCACCGCAGTGGTGGTTGTCGTTCGCGTAGTTCTTGCACCCGGTCCTGCAGAACTCTTGGGTTGTGGATGCGAGCTGGGCAGGGTGCAGAGTCAGCTGATGCTTAATGTGCTTCCCTGGCTCGGAAGTTTCAGTAGGTGAAGCGACGACCTGCCAGGCTCTCCAGCAGACTGACACGCTGGCGCTGGTGCGCTGGCAAAATGCATACGTCACAAGAAGGAACGCTCATCGCCGAGTCAGCTGCGACGTTCAGTCTGGGGAGCTGTGGCATATTACATAGTGGTTGAGTGGGTCATGGGTCATCTGGGTCATTGGGCTGTTTTGGGCTGTTAAGGAAGTAGGACTGCCAAAATTCAACGGATCTCTTGGATAGGCGGCTGATGTCAGGGTGGCTTTCCTGGGAGCCCAACCGGGTTAGTGTCTGTGGTTCGAATCCGAGCCGCTCCATATCTGAGCCGCTCCAGCCTCAGGCCTCTGAGAGACGTGTGAAGGGTCTGCGCCCCACACGTAAGTGCCCGCGGTGACTGAGGGGGACAATGTGGTGGTCCGGTTATATGCCAGTGGGTTTACCATTCAAAGCCATGTCCCCCCAACGCCAAGCAACGCAATGAGTTGGACACACATGCACAGCTTGCTGGATCCGTTGGAACCATACAAACGGATCAGAAACAATAGGGGGATACAAACAATAGGGCGTTACAAACAGGGAAAGTAACATGCTAATGATATTGACCCTCGTTTCAGAGTGGGGCGGAGAGCCAGCCATCGCCTGCCCCACTCTTCCCAACCACTCTGGCTAATGCGGCATTAGGGCTGTATAATGAGCCATAATGGTTGCTCTTATGTCTGGCACCCAATCACGTCAGGCACAAAAAGTGGGGCAGAAGCTCCTCACTCTGCACCCCCCATTTTTGGGCTTCCGTCGGACATGCAGGTCGGCGCTGCAAACGCACAGCTGCAAGGAGGTGCGCAAACACCCCGTTTGCGTCAGATTAGGCTGGAGGCGGAACGGGATGCATATTCCTGAGGATGAGGAGAGAGGAGAAGGAGGGGGAGGGAGGAGTGCGAGATGGAACAGAAGAGTCGTACACGCAGATGCTTAATGAGCTTCCCTGATTCGCGTAAAGCGGGGCGCGGGTTCCTTGCATGTACGTGTGTGTTCCTCGTGTTCCATCTAAGAACGTGTCTCCGCTGGTCTAATCCACCCAGAGAGAGCAATACACCACTGCTACACGCTCTTGCACCATTCTTGCATGCATACATGCACTAGCTAGCGGCAAGCTGTGAGGGCAAAATGTTCACGGCCCCCAGCAATGTCAAGTTCTGGCCATGGCCATGACCTTTACATTCCAACGTTGCACATGCTGATCTCGGGCAGAGCGGCTCTTGAGGCGGCCTCCGGATTCCGGGAAGCCCCGGCCAGCCATTTACGTGAATGTATTACGTGTTTGTCTCAATTGCTTCAATTGACCTGGCAGACGTTACCTGACCGCTGACCGCAGTAACCAACGAGCACGGGGCGCACAATGGCGTACGTACCATCAGATCCCCCGGCCACCACTACTGGAACGCTCTCATGGAACGCAAGACGGGACTCCCCCCGCCGCCGCTTGCCCAGGTTGCTTGTGCCCGTGTGCGCTGGAACTGCATGTTTCACTCGGTTGGCAAAAGGCGTCACACCCAGATGCTCATAGATGGGCGCGGCCTGTTGGCAAGCTTGGCACAGAGCGCGATTCGCGCCACCAGCAGCCGCCAGACAATGCGACTCTGGGATCCGCGGCCTGGAACACGAGAAGACGAGAATCTCTATCGTAGCTAACGTGTCTCTCACAACTTCCTCACTGTCCTCTTACTTGTCGCCACCATGCTCCTGCGAATGCCTCTCTTGGGGAGGGGGCTGTTGGCTCTGTCGGTTCTCGCCGTGACCCTGGTCACTCTCGAACTCCTGGTGAGCAGAACCTGCCCGCCACGCTTGCCTCGCTGACCCCAGCGCGTCCAGTCTCTCACCACCAGTGGCGTGAACAGGTCGTGGAACTGGCCGAAGTGGGCCTCGTCGTCCTCGGACGCGGTGGAGGTGCACGCCCCGGTCCTCCACCACCCGACGTCGCTGGGACGCGTGTTGGTGACGGGTGGCGGGGGCGTGATCGGTGCGCGACGCGTCTGAAGCCTCTTCTAACGGCAGGCAAGCGCGTTGTGCGTCGTCTTCTGGAAGCGCGTGTCCCAGTTACCGTGCTGGACAAGGTGTTCTTCGAGGACGAGATCGCCGAGATCAGCAGCGAGTACCCTGCCGCCGACCTGCGGGTCGTGATTGGCGACATCCGCGACCCCACGCAGCTGGAGAACGCCGTTACTGGCGTCAAGGGTGTCATCCACCTCGCTGCCGTCTCGCGCGTCCTGTGGTGCCTCGAGAACCAGGCAGACTGCACCGACGTCAACGTCCGTGGCACCAAGCTCGTCCTTGAGGCCCTCAAGACCGGGTGGTTCATCCAGGCTAGCTCTCGCGAGGTGAGCAGCCCTGCGCGGTAGCGCTGACGACCACAGGTGTACGGCAACCCTGAGTCGCTCCCCGTTGAGGAGGAGGCGCCTCACGACCCCGCCAATGTGTATGGCAAGTCCAAGGCTGAGGCCGAGGATGTCATCACGGGTCACATCGCCGAGGCGACGAAGGCGGGCACCAAGATCAACGCCATCATGCTCCGTCTGTCGAACGTGTATGGGTCAGCCAAGGACCACCCCGAGCGTCTCATCCCCGCTATCATGCGCAACGCCCTCTCGAACCGCCCCATCCAAATGGTCGGCGGGGATCAAGACGTAAGTTCCAGCCCCTTCCTGACCCCTCCCTTGCTTCAGCTAATGGGGCGCAGCTCGACATGGTGTTCGTGGAAGACGTCGTCAACGCCATCTCGCTCTCGGTGACTCGGCTCAACTCCAAGACGTACGGCTGGCTGCCGTCCAAGGGCAAGGTCGAGGTCTTCAACGTTGGCACGGGCTCGCAGACATCTGCCGTCAACCTCATCCGCAAGACGCTTTGGCTCACCAACTCGTCGTCGCCCCTGCGTGTCATCCCTGCCGACGACCGGTTCCCATCGCAGTACGTGGGCAGCACTGTCAAGGCAACCAGTGTCCTGGGATACAAGTCCCAAGTCACCATCGACGAGGGTCTCCATCGCCTCGCGACCGAGTTCCTCGAAGACACCGTTTCGTATCTGGCGCAGAAGCGCGCGGCGGCGCCTTTCCATTGCGAGGAGACCAACCGCAACTACGGCCTTGACACCCTGCTGGCCATGGACGGATGCTCGGGTATGCTGTCGCGCAACGTCGATGGCGAGGCGTACTATGCCACTGTCAACCCGGCCGACAGGGAGGGCCGTTGGAACAAGACGGTCAAGTTCCAGTCGCACATCACCCCCTCGACCTTCAAGTTCAACATCCGGAAGTCAGACGGCGGTGATGCCGCAATTGTCGGGTTCGAGGAGGGCGGCAAGAACTGGGAGTTTACGTTTGACAAGCCGCCAGAGTCTCCCGACACCGAGTTCCTCGCGCGCATGGACCGCCGCACGGGGTACGTGAGCCTCACCAAGATGAACGGCCAGCCTCTGGTCAAGCGCGCGGCTCCTTCTGCCGCGGAGCTGGGCGACCTGGCCAGCGACTACGAGGAGGAGCCCGCGGACCTGCTCACCTACCCGTGGCGCATCACGCCCGTGTGCTGCCCCAAGAAGCCGGCACCATGGCCGCTGTTCAAGGAGGACTCGCTCGCCGCGAACATCCTCGACTCGCGCACGGGTGTCAAGCTCGCCTTCGAGGCGTCCCAGATGTTGACGATGTGCACCCGACTCAAGCAGGCGCGGCACCATGCGGCCCTCCAGCTTGAGCGGCTCGAGAGCATCCCTCGCCCCATCTTCCTGGAGGAGGCCGAGCTGCCGAATGGTCGCGCGCACGAGTGGAGACAGCGCCGGAACACCGAGTACTGCTCGATCCTGTGCGACCACCCGACCTTCTGCGTCGACACGGGCGACTGCGCCTGCGGGCATGCGGCCCAGTGCGAGCCCCGGAGACGCTTCCCCTTTAGCGACGTCGCCAACCTCCCCACGCTGTCGTACCCCGTCCCCAAGCAGGAGAATCTGGGCGACAAGGCCCTCGTTGAGCGCGTGGCCCGGTCGTCGTGGCTTAACATGCTCAACTCGGACGCGCGCCGCTACTTTGGCGACTCGCCCAAGTGGCCTGCAGTGACCTCGGTTCGCGACCCCGACGACGTCGAGGAGATCAAGAAGAACAATGCCACCCAGTTCTGGACCTTGCGGAACTCGGGGATGGGCTGCTTCTCCGCCGACACCGTCATGGAGCGCGCCTCCCAGCTCATCTCGACTCCATTCAAGGCGGACTCGTCGCTTGTGTTCCTCCCGTTCTACAGCATCAACGACTTGGTCAAGGTGAGTGCCTACCCGCCTGTGTTGGCTAACCATTCCAGTACCCCAAGCCGATCCCATGGATCGACAACGCCGCCACGCAGCTCACCCTCTCGGCACCTCTCGACACGTCCGACTGGATAATGACCTTTACGCACGACTTTGGGCGCTGCAACAACCCCGAGATCAATCTCCACCGCCAGCGCAACAAGTTCAAGAACGACGGCAGTTTCGCCGGTCTCGACGAGCGGATGCGCCGTGTCATGTCGTGGGCGCCCATGGGTGACCTTAACAGCCCCTGCTACTTCCCTGACCAGGACGTGATCATGCCGGCGCGCACCTGTCTGCAGGACAAGCTGCGCGAGGGCTTCGGCGACATGGCCAAAGTCAAGCCCATCCGCCAGCGCAGCGTCCTCACCACCTTCAAGGGCCGCACCTTTGGCATCCACGCGGGCCAGGTCATCCGGCAAAAGCTGGCCTGCGAGCGCCCCATCGCCCCCGGGCGCCTCGAGGGCGCCGACAAGCTCGAGACCTGGTGGCAGCAGCTCAAGCCCAAGCACGACTACATGCAGACGATCAACGAGACAGTCTTCTGCCCCCTCCCGCGCGGCACGACGGGGTGGGCGACGCGCACCACCGACGTCATCTACGGCGGCTGCATCCCCGTCCTCATCGGCGACCAGACGCAGCACATCTTCTGGGACGTCCTCGACTGGTCCAAGTTTGCCATCTGGGTCGACGAGTGGGACCTCGACAACCTCGAGGAGATCCTCCTGCGTTACACGTGGGAGGAGCTCGAGGAGAAGCAGGCCAACCTCATGCTCGTGCGCGACGCGTTCATCTATCCCGCCGAGGGCAAGATGGAGGAGTCGCTCCAGCAGAAGTCGCCGTTCTGGTTTGCCCTGCACACCACATGGCTCCGGAAGCTCACCAAGTACCCCGTTTAGAGTGTTTCATAGATTGTGTGCAGGGATGTATCCGTCTCGAGCTGTCTCGGAAGGGCGTCTTGGGAACAACTCGGGCTCTCACGGAGAGCCAGTGAAACGTGTGTTGCAGCGGCGCACTACACCTTGCAGTTCCAACGGGAAGCAGAAGGGCGCTCAGAATATCAGAACACGGAGAACATAGCCTGGCACAGGCCGTGATCGGCAATCACGGCAGCTTTGCATCCGTCCAGAGTCCAACTGCACCCGTTGATGCACATATGCACGTTGTCGCCTCCGCTGTCGCCTCGGTCATCGCTCCCGCTCCTTGACGCCGTCGGCCATGGGTGTCCGAGAGGCGTCGAGATGCCGTTCCCAGAAGGGACGGTCTAAAGTCAGCGTTTCGCACGTCACGGGGACAAGGCGACCAATGCAGTCGGCTACCTTTGACCGATAATGTGGGTATATGCGGATTGATGCGGAGGGGTGCGGGACATGGCGGATCAGCACCAAGCGCGGGGAACGACCGGGATGGGCCAAACCTAATAAGCCCATGACAAGCCACAGGTCCCACCGCTCTTCACGTTGAACGTTGCACCTTTCCGGGGGGGGGGGGGGGGGCGGGGGCGGGGGGGCGGGGGC
>JAMALN010000129.1:12060-57642 GCA_023630115.1 Cutaneotrichosporon sp. PK4640
AAACCAAATAACCCCACTAAAAGCCACCGGGCCCCCCCCAATTCCCCTTGAACGTTGCACCTTTCCCACCCCCCCCCCCCCCCCCCCCCCGTTACTGGACGGCCTTTCAACCCGCCATGTCCCCACTCTCCCTCGGCGCGTACCCCGGTATCGGCGAGCACGTCGGTCTCCTGGCGAGATACTGGCCCGCTGTGGTCGGAGCGGCCGTCGTGGCCGTCCTCGCCCGGGTGCTAGTACCCATGTTCTTCCGCGACCACTTTGGTTCTTTTAGGAACATTCCCGGCCCCAAGTCTGGCCACTGGTTCTGGGGCAACATGGGCGAGGTGATGGACGGGTCGCCTCAAGAGGCCCACCAGCGGTGGCTCGATGCGCATGGCCCCGTCGTGCGCTGCAACGACGTCGGCGGCGGCGCCCTCGTGGTCGTCGCGGACCCTGCCGCGGTCCAGTACATCATGCTCCACCCTGACAAGTTTATCAAGCCCGCCGGCCCGAACCGTATCCTCACCGACGCGCTCGACAAGGGTCTCGTCACGGTCGAGGGAGCGGCGCACCGCCGCCAGCGCCGCGCCGTCAACCCTGCCTTTGGCTGGGTCCAGGTCCAGGAGCTCGCGCCCTTGATGATGGACAAGGCCCTCGAAATGCGCGCCAAGTTTGCGCGCCTGATCGAGGAGGAGACGTCCGGCACCGGCAAGGAGGGCAAGGTCATGGATGTGCTGCACCACATGTCCGAGGCGGCGCTCGACATCATCGGCGAGGCCGGGTTCGGGTACGACTTCAACGCGATTGGCGACGGCAACAGCCCGCTCCGGACCGCGTATACGACCGCCATTACCGCCGCGTTTACCCTGGACCCCATGGTCATGATCACAATGATCTATCCCCAGTTTGGCGCGATCCCGACCAAGCGAATGCGCGACATGATCGCGGCGCGGACGCAGGCGCAGGCGATCGGGCGTGAGATTGTCGCCGAGAAGAAGAAGCAGGTAATGGACCTTTACGACGGCAAGATCGAGAAGGACACGCTCGGCAAGGACGTCCTCTCGCTCATGATCCGCGCCAACATGGACCCGAGCCTGCGCCCGGACCAGCGCCTGTCGGACAACGAGGTCGTGGCGCAGATTGCTACTATCCTTTTCGCCGGCCACGAGACGACCAGCACCGCTCTCATGTGGTGTATCTATCACCTCTCGCTCAACCCCGACATCCAGCAGCGTTTGCGCGAGGAGCTGCTCGAGGTTCCCGACGAGCGTCCGAGCTAGTGAGTGACGTGATCTGCCAGCGCTGACTCTCTAGTGAGACCCTCATGGCTCTCCCGTACCTCGACAGCGTCGTCCACGAGACGCTGCGCCTCGAGTCGCCCGTCCCCATGTTCGGACGCCAGGCCACCGAGGACGCGGTCCTGCCCCTCAGCAAGCCGATCATCGGCCGCGACGGGTCGGTGATCGAGAGTCTCGCCATCAAGAAGGGTGAATGTATTGACATGCGTAGGTCACATCCCATCCAACGCGGCTGACCACAGCCATCACGTACATGAACACGAACCCCGAGGTGTGGGGACCCGACGCGCGCTCGTTCAACCCAGACCGCCGGGCCAACGGATACCCGAGGAAGCAGCTGCCCGCCGTCTGGGGCAACGTCATGAGCTTCATCGGCGGCCCTCGCAACTGCATCGGGCATCGGCTGACCATCGTCGAGATGAAGACGATCCTGTTCACCCTCATCCGCGACTTTGTATTCGAGCAGCCCGAGCCCCGCCCACGGCTCAAGCGCGCCTGGATGATCATCCAGCGCGCCATGGTCGTTGGAGAGGAGGCCAAGGGGCCACAGATGCCGATATTCGTTCGGCCATACGTTGAGGAGTAGGACGATTCTAACGTTTGTACGTGTATGAGATTGAAGACGGTGGCGGCATGGCCTGTGGTATGTGACAGGATAGTTCGACAACCTGCTGAGGTGAGATGCTCACTGCAGGTGTGGCCGGCGGCGTGGCTGCGGACGCGTCGCGCGTCGGCGCTGGGGAGGTGATTTGTGAGGCGATGCGAGCCCTCGCTTGCATAGGCACGCTGTGAGGGCGAGGACGGTGTCGCTGGTGACGGGCACGCCTGCCGTTGTACACATGCCTCGTGTTGATCACTCGCACGCGGCTGCGACGCGCCACCTTCCTCTCCCCACGCATCTTGTTTATCCAGCAGTCCCCACCTTCCTTCCTCTCTCTTCCTCTCATCTTCTCACCTCCCTCTGGCCTAACATCGCTCTCCATTCTTCGTCCAGACCTTGACTCTTCGCCACCCTCCTTCAGTTTGCGCCTGGGAGGAACTTCCTCTCCCTCGCATTCTGCCCCTCGACGCGTATCGCCAACCCCATCACCTTCCTCCTCGGCACATCGGTTTCCTCACACTCCCATCCCCTACACGCGTCTCCTGCATCACCGCATTCGGGGCTCCCCTCCTCACGTCACACCTTCTCCCCTCCGCTCCAAACAATCGACATGGTGGACATCGACCTCCCCGGTGAATCGTCACCGTCGCCCTCACGCTTATTGTCGGTGCCGCCGCCGCCGCCGTTTCCCCTGGGCGTCAACGACCACACGCACGAGGGTCTGCGCCATGCTCCGCTCAGCACCAACGCTCTCCGCGGCAATTGACCCACGGCCCCCTCTCCGTCCGCTTGCAGAAGCCGACTCCACACGCACCAACTGTGGCTATCGCAAGACGATCTCCATCTTCCTAGTGGACCCCGCTCTCAACATCTTGAGCACGTCACGCGTTCCTCCTCAGCAAGCCCACTGGGCGCCGTACCCGGTTGCTTCAATCGGTGGCTCGCCTTGCCCGTATAACATGCACGAGGCCGACGAGATTCGGGCCGCAATGCTGCTGAAGCGCGGCGCCAAGGTTGGGACCAGTGGTGGTCCAGCCCCTCCTCCTGTCGAAGACGATGGCGACTGCGACGCAAATGACTTCTTTTATCAGCTGGTGGATTAGCGGCAGCAGAGCGGGAGTGAGGTGACGAAAGATCAAATGCAGTGTAAATCAGTAGAGTAGAAGTGGTGTGATTATGGTACATGCATCTAGAGGTGATCTGACGACGGCAGACGAGACGAACGACCAGTGGACGTCTACTTCTTCCTGCGGCGCGCCTCGTTGGGGTTGCGCCGCCCATGCCCGATGGAGGGCATGTTGTGGTTCCCCTGCCGTCCCTTGCCGCTCATGCCAACGCTAACGATCTCGGGCAGCCACTGTGGTCAGCTACACTCTCTCAGCAGAGGGCGACTCACGTCTGGGTCCATCCAGTTGCCGTCGCCCTTGATAATCTTCTTCTCCTCGCGCCTGCGCTCGCGCTCGCCCGCGCGCACAGCGTCCTGCCACTCGGCCTGGTCCTCGCGCAGGATCAGCCCGCTCCCAGCCTTCTTCTGGCCCTTGGCCGAGCCCGGCGTCGGCGCAGGGATAGAGTACTTGGTCCCGCGCGTGCGGTACTGGAAGTTCTTCTTGAGGTGGATTGTCTGCTTGCCCGTCACAGAGGAGGTGGTCACGGTGGCGCGGAGGAGGGTCGCGTTACCGCAGCTCGGGCAGAAGCGCTTGCTGCTGTCCTTGCAGAGCTTGAAGCACGCGTGGCAGCGCAGCACGTAGCTCTTAACGCGCGAGATGCGCTTGCCGCCTTCGCCCACGAGGCCGAGGCCCATGCCGAGCAGCACGTTCTGCACCGCGTAGTCGCCGGTCATGGCCGCCGCGGCGAGGGGCACTACCGTGCCCGACGCGGAGGGGAGGAGGCCGAGGTCGCGGTTGCGGTGCTTCTTGACGTTGGTGGGCGTGATCCACTCGCCCTCGCCGTCGTCGTCGCCCCACGCGGCAGCGGCTGCGGCCGCCTTGTCGTCCGCGGCGGGCTTCTCCTCGGCGGCGGGCTCGGGCGCCTTCTCCACGGGCGCCTCAGGCTCGGTAGAGAGCGCCTCGACGCCGCGCGCCACCTCCTCAACCTCGGCAGGCGGCGCCTCGACCTCCTCGCCGTCGGAGCTGTCATCGTCGTCCTCCTTCGCCTCCTTCTTCTCGTCCTTCTTCTCCTGTCCCGGCCGAGGCGGCAGAACCTGCCCCGGAGTAGTCCGCACCCACTCCTTCCCGTTGACAGCGACCTCCCACTGCCATGTGAGCGCGATGACGCCCAAGTCGGTGCTCGAGAGGACGTTGTAGTCTCCCGTCTTCTTGGCGAACGCCGTGACGGCCGCGACCGCCTCGGCGCTGGGCGGGGCCACGCGCACGTCCACGCCTTGGAGGGCGAGGCGGTCCCAGTGCTCCCTGGCGCGCGGGTCGCGCAGCTCGGCGAGCACGGCGGGCGTCGTGTGGAACACCTGCGCCTGGTGACGCAGGGGCGTCATGGAGAGGAGGGGCCCGGCGTCGAGGATCAGGTGCTGGATGCCGCTGGTGGGCTTGCTGGGCCCGGCACCGGGGGCGGTGTCGGCCTTGGCGGCGGCGGCGGCGGCAGCTGCGGCAAAGTTCATGGTGGTGTGGTGTTGACAAGTGCGCACATCTCGAGCTGGCCGGCGTTCACCCCACAGCCCCAGAGCGCCAGAACAGGCCATTCTGAAATTTCCGGTGGCAAATCGGTGCGCGAGCGTGGGAGGGCTGACTGACGGTCACGTGAGTAGGAGATCACGTGGGGCGCACGCTTGCTGACCTAACGGGCGCCGTTCGGTAGAGGCCGGACCTCGGGGAGAGTGGGAGGCATGGAAGACGAGTGGTGACGTAACGTTGTACGTAAAGGAGTCGAAACTGACCTTCGACCGACGGCGATGGATGACACCTTGCTGGGTGGCTTGGCCGTGTCTTGATCATCCGGCAGCTCTCCCTCGTCGTACCGCAATCTTCTTAAACGGGCAATGGCAATCTCAAACATTGCTCTCATCGCCGTTCCCTTCACCCTCATCGCACTCTTCGCCCCATACGTTTACCGCACCATGTTTAGCGCTCTCAAGAACTTTGTCGTCAGCGAGAAGCTCCCCGCAGCCGTCAAGGCCAAGTCGTTCTACGACCTCAAGGCCACCCTGCCCGGCAAGGACCGCGTCCTTGACTTCGTGAGTTTCAACTGCACCGAGATAGAGGAGGTGGCGAAGCGATGCGATGTGATGCGTAGCGGCGCACAGTGGCCGTGCTGCTTGAAGCAGTGCTTCGCGTGTACAGCGGCTCACCGGCCATCGTCCCCTCCAGCAAACCCTATCCTCGTCGCCACCGCACCAATGCTCCGCCGCCTGGCTAACCCCAGTCCAACTTCAAGGGCGATGTCGTGCTCATCGTTAACACCGCCTCCAAGTGGTACGTCGTGGAAGCTACGGAAGTTGGGAAGCATACTGACGCCCTAGCGGCTACACGCCCCAGTACACTGGCCTCGAGAAGCTGTACAAGGAGTACAAGGACCAGGGCTTCGAGGTCATCGGCTTCCCCTCGAACGAGTTCATGAACCAGGACCCCGGGACTGACGAGGAAATCGCCCAGTTCTGCCAGGTCAACCACGGTGTGACTTTCCCGCTCGCCAAGAAGGTAAGTTTACGAAGGAGCGATGTAGAGCTGACACCAGTCCGAGGTCAACGGCGCCAACATGAACGAGGTGTTTGCCTGGCTCAAGTCGCAGCCGGGGCAGGGCTCGTCCACCGCGATCAAGTGGAACTTCACCAAGTTCCTCGTCGACCGCAACGGCAAGGTGGCTGGGCGCTTCGGGTCGTCGACGACGCCCTCGCAGATGAAGTCGGAGATCGAGAAGCTGCTCGCCCAGCCCCGCCCCTCGTCGCTGTAACCACGCACACGAGCCCATGCGTGACCAAACACACCACTTATAGATGTGGCCGATGCTTAGAGAGAGAGAATCTTGATGTAATGTCTGGCGGATCTGACCGATCGAGCAACTTGGCCGCTTATCTGAAACGGAGGGGTCACACTCCCGGCATATACGGACCCAGAAAACGCTGCGAACTCGTGCCTACTCTGCCAGACGCGGTCTTCTCGGCACGAGCTCCTTGTCACCTCGTCAGCTTGCCAGCATTCAGCGGATCAGCGGCCAGTATGGCAACCCACCCGGCCGCGACCTCGATCGTCTCCTGGGAGGAGCGTCAGGGGTCGGCGGGAAGCGCCACCGTTCCCTTCTTTCGGTCAATGTGGTGGGCTTCCGCCCATACCTCTGCGACGTGTATACGCACAACTCGGAAGGGCGTCAGCTCCACTCTAGGATGCATGCATGCATTGGGTGTGTGTTTAGGCCGAGGTATATTGTGTATGTTGTACGAAAGGAGCAGATTTTTGTTGGGTGAGGCGGATGTAAGAGGGGTGCGTGTTGGAGGATTGAGCGGGGCGGGTGCGTGCCAAGGGGGTGGTCCGTGCCTTTTGACAGTCCGTCCAGGTCGTTCCAGTTCGTTAGCAACACTCCATCCCCCTCGTTCATCGTCACCCTCACATCCACAACATCTTTCATTCACCCATCTCGTCCTCGTCAACTGTCTCCTCATCCCCGTCCCCACCATCTTGACCCCCCAATAGCCCCCCCGTCGCCCACCGCGACCACAAGCGACTCCGGCCGCCCTCCCCCATCCTTTCCCCCCCCCCCTGCCTTCCAGCTCCCCACCCCTCCGACCCAATCACCATGGCCTCTCCACCCGCCTCGCACCCCTTCATGCGCCAGCGCATCGGCTCGACCCCCTCCCCACCCGGAAGCACACCCGACGCGCCGACCTTTGCCTCACTGGGCCCCACCCCGAACACGACGCGTGCCGGCTCGCGCGCGGGCGCAGCCACGCCCTCGGGCTCCGACGTGCGCTCCGAGCGCTCTACTACCTCGCCCCTGCCCCCTCCGCGTCCGGGGGCGGCCACGCGCTCCCCGCACCTCGGAGCGAGCGATCTGACGCCCGAGCCCGAGGCGAATGGCAAGGCCGAGCCGGCGGGTAACGGCTCCGCGCGGCGGTCCTGGGGCGACGGACTCACGGTCGAGGCGGAGGCGCCGCGCAAGCTCAGTCGGTGGGAGGAGAAGGTGCAGGGCGACCTTGCTGGTTGGCGCGGTGGACATGGGTGAGTAGTCGATGTTGGGACGGGGCGGGGAAGGATTGGCGGGAAGTCATGCCTGAGACGTCTCGTGTTCAGAATCACGTCGTCCGTCCCGAGGGCAGGATGTGCAGCAAGACTTCACCATCTCGTGCATGGCTGCGCGCCTTTGGAAGTGGGAGAAGGGTTGATGAACTCACAATCGAACACGACTAACAGCAGAACACCACGCTCGTCAGTTCCCCAACCGGGCCAGCCCAACTCGACGTACTACGGCCAGCCTCCGACAGGCATCATTGGCCGCGACCTGCCCAAGGAGATTGTGCGCGTAGACCGCGAGTGGAGCCTCGGTGACATCTGCCAGTGAGCAAAGTTCTCACGTTCGCAGCTGACCTCAGATTCTCGACTGCGTTCCCGCTCGAGCTCGAGACGCGCCTCGACGCCGCGACATATACAAAGTTCATCGAGAGCATCAACGCGCCATTGCGCGAGGCGTACTCGGTGTCTGGGGCTGTCGTCGACAACCTGATTGGCGTGTTGACGTGGTGGACCTCCCTGCTCTGGCGCACGAGCCACTTCGAAACGGTACGTTGAGCGTCCCTGGGTACCGGCACGTGACTGGCACAGTGACGGCGAGACTGTGCGCGAGGCATTGTTCTGTGACAGCCGACGAACACGGCGGTGTCGTGATGGGTCTTGGCGCCGGTGGGGCACATAGGTGGCGAGGGCAGGGGCTATCAGCTGACGACAGGAACTGCGCCGCGCTGAGGACATCATTGAGGAAGCAAACGAGACGACGTTCAACCGCGTCGGTCTTAACATCCTTTCGCCCCGTTCTGTGGCGCTGCAGTATGTGAGTATCTCGCCACGGCACGCTCGGACGTGGCGCCGGGCGCCGAAAAGATACCCGCTGACGCCAGCTTGAGATCGAGTACTACTGAACGAACATCCTTTCTGCTGTATACGCTTATAATGTACCTGTTGTTACCCCAACTTCGGCGTGGCGCTTCGCAACACCCCTTCCTCCGCGACAGCAGCCACACCACGGGCAACGGGCAGGCTACGTGACCGAGCTGCAGTCGCCGGGTGACTCTGAAGGGCCTGCAGAGCGCCGAGCTTTGTCGGCCCTGGCGGTCTCAGCCCCGTCCGCAGCAAGTGGCCGCAAGACCAGCATACCTCCGCCTTGCCACCTGACCGCCACGACCGCCACGAAACAGCCGCCACCCGCGCTCGGACATGTGCTGTCCCCCAAGTTTGTCGCGCCCAGCCCGTGCCGACCGGTAAGGGGGTGACAAGTTGTTCATCCATTCCTCACCCCAGCCACACACCAGAGCACAATGGACGCGCGATCCTTCTTCGCGCGTCGTCCGACCGCGTCTTCGCCCCTCGGCTTTGTCCTGCTCATCACCAAAGGCCAAGCACTCACCAACCTCTGCCCTCGAGCCCTCACCCTTCTGCCCCCCCCCCCCTCCCCCCTCCCCCTCCCCCATACCTCACCACACCTGCCATTGTCAGCCCCTCACCACAACCCCTTTGCAAGATATAAGAACAAGGCCCAAGGCTCACCCAGCACCTTACCACACTCCTTCTCCTTTATCCTCTGCCTACTCCCCTCCTCTTCCTCTTCCTCCCCCACCTCCCCTTCATCTTCTCTCAGCCACTGCCCTACAATGCGCAGTGAGCCTCTGGCCCTCGCAGCCTTCGCCGCGCTGGCCCACCTGGCCGCCGCGCACCCCCTCCCCGAGCCTGACGCCAACGCCGTCGCCCTCGACCCCCGCGCCAAGCCTACGCCGACCACGCTTTCGCCGACCCCCTTCCCGTACCCGACCGACAACCCCTACTGTCGCCAGGGCGGATACGGCCAGTGGTTCCCTTGCGTGCCCGAGGAGTGCGATTACGTCTGGCCTACTTACTCTTCGGAGGAGTACCTCCAGTCCACCTGGAGTTTTAGTTTTGATTTCGAGGAACTCAACTCGTGTGCCACGTCTCACTGGAGCTCGGATGAGGCCCGGTACTCCAGCGACTGGGCGTCTTACAGCTCCTACACGTCGTCCTTCTACGCCAACCAGTCGACCAAGAAGGGTAAGGGTCGGCGTACCCTGCCCGCGCTCCCCGTCCAGACAGCACCCCCGGCGCGCCGCGAGCCCGCTGCCGAGCCTGTTGCCGAGCCCATCGAGGTGGTCGTGAAGCGCGAGGCCGCTCCCGACGCCGAGGGCGGCAACGTCCATCTCGACGCTCGCTGGTGGTGGTGGTGGGCGCCTCAGCCTTCGTCGACCACCACGACGCCGACATCTACTAAGCCGAGCACCACCCACACCCCGACCCTTTCCCCCACTCCCTTCCCGTACGAGTTCGACGAGCTCTGTCAGTGGGACCGGGAGTACACATGCCGGCCCGAGGACTGCGAGCCATTCCCCGAGTGGGAGGCCTTTGCCGGCGACAACCAGGCCCAACTGTGGTGGGACGCGTATCAGCCCTGGCTTGTGTGCGCCGAGGTTCACTACGCCTCAGACCGGGCCCGCTACTCGAGCGACCTCGAGTCCTACGGCTCCTACGCGAAGGGGTTCTACACCAGCTACTGGTCGAGCTACTCGGCGGCCAATCCCCCAGCCCGGCGCTCTGCCATCCCCGCCCCGCCCGTTCAGACCGCAGTGCCAACCGCGACGCCAGCGGTCTACCGCCGACAGGAGGCCGAGGCTTCGCCGGCCGCCTCCGCCGCCGCATCGTCCGCGACTGGCTCTCCCGTTGTTGCCCCGTCGCCTGCTACAGCATCCGAGTCTCCTGCGACTGAGACTGCCGTAGCCCCCGCCGCCACGCATAAGAAGCGCCGCATCGCCGTTGTTGGGGCCGGCGCGTCCGGCTCGGGTGCCACGTTCTTCCTCGCCCGCGCTGCGCGCGTCGTCGAGGCTCAGCTCGGCCTCGCTGCCGGCTCGCTTCTCGAGATCGTCGTGTACGACAAGAACGACTACATTGGTGGCCGTGAGTGTCTGTTTGCCTTGCCTCATGTCGAGGTGGAGCTCGTCTTCTCGGGTGATGTTTGCTGACCCCAGGCGCTGCGACCGTTGCGGACCCATTCGTTCACTACCCTCTTGAGCTCGGCGCTGCAATGTTGCACAAGGCGAACATCAACCTTCGGAAGGTCGCCGCCATGTTCGGTATCCCCCTTACTACCCTCGGGGGTGGCTCTGGTGCCAAGATGGACTTGTGGGACGGCAAGAAGGTCGTGTACTCGAACACGGGCGTGACGTGGTGGGACAAGCTTACCAGCATCATTCGGTACGGCATCTTTTCGCCGTCGCGCCAGGCTACCGCCGTGGCCCAATTCGGCGAGCGCCTGGCCAAGGCGTACGACCCCTCGTTCCTCGCACAGCGCGGCACCATCGACTCGATCGAAGAGTTTGCCAACTCGCTCCAGCTCGGCGACGAGTACACCGGCCGTTCGGCGTACGACTGGGGGACCCAGATCGGGGGCATCTCGTCTCGCTGGGCGAACGAGATGTGGGACATGATGACGCGCTCCAACTTCGGCGCCGACGTCACCGAGGTCCACGCCAACGCAGCCCTGGCAGGCGCCTCCCTCTCCGAGGGCGGCTTGTTCGTGTTCGGTGGCAACAACCAGCTCTTCCAGGCGATGCTGGCCTCCAGCGGCGCCGACGTCCGTCTCTCCACCGAGGTGACCGACATCACTGCCGCCCCGGGTGGCGGGTACGTCGTCGCCTCGACCAACTCGCCGGGCAACGACACGTACGACGAGGTGTTCTGGGGCAACCCGTGGCACCTGTCCTCCGTTGCCAAGGGCCTCGAGTTCACCACCCCGATCCCCCAGCAGGAGTACGTCAGGCTGCACGTGACGTACGTCGCAACGCTCGCCGAGACGCCCCTGCCCAAGTACTTCAAGAAGGGCGCCAAGACGGTGATGGCCCAGACCATCTCGACGACTGGCGAGCGCGCCCGCACCAATGGCCAAGCCCCGGCGTTCCAGCTCATCACGCCCATGCTGCAAGGCTTGCCGGGGGGCGTCTTCGTCCACCTCCTCTTCTCGCACGAGGCGCTCTCCGACGCCGAGCTGCGTGACATCTTCGGCAGCTCGGTCGGCAACGCCGGCAGTGCCACCAGCGGCTGGATCCACCGCAAGCAGTGGGACGCGTACCCGCTCCTCAAGCCGACGACGGCGTTCCCGCCCGTCGAGCCGCGCACCGGCTTCCACTACCTGGCGGCGATGGAGCCGTGGCTCTCGACGATGGAGACGCAGACGGTCAGCGCGCGCGAGGCCGTCGCTCGCGCCGTGCAGCGCTGGTGGGGCCTCGGGCTCGCCCAGTGCAGCGGCTCGTCGAGCTGGGACCTGGCGTGCGAGCCCGAGCCCGCGCTCTAGGAGACGCTGGTGGGGTGAGCGGCGCGAGATGGGTGGTACCGAAGCCCAGATGAGCGTCGCCGGGTTATAATATATATAGTATGCATCTGCTGTCTGCGACTCCCCGCTCGACAGCCACCGTCGCAGAATCCACTCGGATTCCAATCAAATCGACGCCACACAATGTTTCCACTGCATTCCAATCAAACCTCAAAAGTCAATCAACGCTCGGACGCGCACACATGTTGGCATGACCGATGGACAGCACGGGTGCATGCAGCCGCCGTACCGGGTGCGAAGGGCGGCAGGCTCGCATAAACTCGGCGATGTTGTGCGTGGTCGCGTGCAGTCGGACGGGGCAGGCAGCATAGGAGCCCATCACATCCCCACGGTGAGGCTACAAGGGCTGCTGCCGAGTGCACGAGATGTTGGGTGGACAGGGGTGTGGTGGGTGCCGGGTGGTGGGAGCCGGGCTGGTGCCGGCAAGAGGGGTGGCGGGGGTGGCGAGGGGCTGCTCACCATCTTTCGTTCGCCACCGCCCCTTCCCAAGCACACCGCCAGCCTTCTCCCACCGACACGAGCGGAGCGCCAAGCCCCCTCGTCACGTCCATTGTCCGACTCGGCCGCCAAGCCCACCCCAATCGCGACGCCACCGCCACCGCTCGGACCACAAGCCACCGCGACCGACCCCCGGGCGAGCGACGTCCGCCGACCGCGGGCAAGTCTCTCTGGTCTCCTTGGCACCCCTGGTGCACCCCCACTCGCCCCGATCTCGACGGGGTGAAACGTGCCATCCTCGACTGGCTTCTCGTCCACTCTTCACGCCACCCGAGGCGTCGCCTGCGCCAGTTGTTCGCCTCTCACACTCAACGGCACGAGGCAGCGCAGGAGTGTCGGAGGGAGAGGGGGACTGTCGAGCGGACGTAGCGGACTGGCGTGAGTGGGACTGGCGGTTGTAGGTGGCTGTCAGATTACATGTGCTGGAAGCTGGCGTGAGCTGTCGCCGATGATGCTGACGGAGGAGCTCACCTATCCATCGGGGAATGTGTGCAGGTTGGGCAGATGTTGTGCGCTCACGCCTAACTCAGCCTACAGTCAGCTCGGACCGGGAGTTCACAGCTTTTAGTCAAGGGGTGATGGGAGTGATCAGAGTTGATCCAAGACGAGCGACCTCCCTTCACCGTACAGTCTAGCGATACATGTTGCTCTACTCTGCCTTCTGCTTCTTCCTCGCTGCCTCCTCCTCCCGTTCCCGCTTGCGCGCCAAATAGCGCTCCTTGGCACCCATCCTCCTCTCCGCCGCTGCTCCGTCATCACCCTCGCGCCGCCGCCGTGCGGCCTCCTCCTCCTCGGCCCGCCGTGCTGCCGCTGCAGCCCGCTTCTTCTCCTCCTCAGCCACAATCTGCTCCGCGAGGCGCTTGCGCTCGCGCGCCATGCGCTCCTGGTAGCTCGCGGCGGCGCCGACCGCGCGCGACACGTAGGGCTTGTTCTCCGCCTCCTCGCGCTTGCCCGCCCCCGAGAGGAGGGACGGCGGCAGCGCCGGCCCGGGCTTCTTGGTGATGTTCAGGCCGGCCTTGAGGAGGGAGCGCTTGTCCACCACCTCGCCGTCGTCGTTGATCTCAATCTCCTTGCCCGTGTCCGAGTTGATCGCGCGCGAGCCCGCGCCGAGCTTGGACGATTTGGCCTCGGCCGCCAGGAGGGGGTCGTACTCCTCCTCGTCGTTGAACACCTGTTGTGGTGGAGGGCGGATGGCGAGACTCGGGCCAGCTGGCTTAGCGGAGGCGGCAGCGACCGCCGCGGCGTGCTTGGCCGCCCCGTCGTCGAGCATGCTCGCGTACAGGCTCGTCAACCCCGGGCCCTTGTTGGACTTGCGCAGCGCATCTGCGTGTGAGCACACCATCTCCCACTTCGCATCGCCAGCCCACATACCTTCGCGTGCCTTCTCCTCCTCCTCGGCCTTGCGCACCTCCTCCATCTGCTTCTGGTACGCGGGCGTGACAAACTTCTCTTTGTCGGCAAACTCGTCGCCCTCGGCCGCGCGCTCGCGCTCCAGCATCTTCTCCTCTGCACGCAACCGGTCGAGCTTCCGCGTCGCCGCGGCGGCGAGGAACGACTCGATGTACTTTGGCCCCGTTGGGGCGGCGGCCTTGCGGGCCTCGGTGACGGCAGCCTCGGCGGCCTTCATCCCATCGTAAACGCCGTCGTAGTCGAACACGCTGGAGTCGAGCTTGAGGGCATCGTCGCGCGCTTTCCGTTCGGCGCGCGAGAGGAGCTCTCGCTTCGGCGCGGGCGCAGATGGGGTGGAGGAAGAGGATGCCTTGGCGGAAGGCGCATAGAGGTTCGGGGCGGGGCGCGACTCCTTCTTCTTGATCGGGAGGGCGATGTCGTCGTCTGCGTCGTCGAACGTCACTGGCTTGGCGGGGGCGGGTTTCTTCCCCTTCGCCTGCGCCATCAGCAGCTCGAGGTTGGATTTTCCCGCTGCCGGAGCAGCGGCCTCGGCCTTGGGCTTGCCGCCGAAGGAGAAGGAGATCTTGCCGTCCGACATGGTCAGAGTGGGTGATGGTGTCGACGAGTCACCAACATGTCGGAAGTTGCGGTTGAGTGGCGAGTGGAGGTGCGGGAGCAAATCTGTTTGGGTGACGTGAGGTGGAGGTCGTCCGCCTGTGCCTATATTCTGCTCTTGCCTCTCCTCCTCATCTTTCACGACTAACCATCTGGTTACTGCTCTAGTTTTATGCGCCTGTGTATCTGCATCACATCTACAACACCGTCTGGAACAGACGCCAGCCCTCGGTGGCCGTAACGTACAGCGTCGGGAAGATGAGGCCTGGTGTCAGCGGTGCCGGGTCCAAGACTCACCAGCCTGGGCGAGGTACGTGAGCTTCGCGAGACCAGCGTTGCGCTGTGCGGGGTCGCCCTTGGCATATTGGATCTGGGTGAGCTCTCCGCTCCTTTTCGTCCCTTCTCTCCGCCGCTTTCGGCCCAATCTGTTCCCCTGCCTCACCCTCGCGACCACAGGCGTCGACTCACAGTGAACACAAAGCGGCTCACGACCCACATGAGGATGCTACCCGTCGCGAGCACGGGGTAGAAGCACCCCAAGTACCCAAACAAGCTCAGCGTACCCGGCAGCATCTCGAGGGTTACTGCGTGCGCGCGCTGCGCGCAGTTGAACACATGCTTCTTGGGGTCGGCGGCAGCCTCCGCCTCCGAAGCGTACAGCGCAGGATACTTCACGCCCGCGGCGTTGCGTGCGCGCACGACGGTGCTGATTTGGAAGATCTGGCGTTAGCTGGACGGCGGCCATTGGGGCACAGCTTACATTCAGGAAGAGCAGCGCAACGACGCCGACTCCCATCACGGGGAACGTCGGGGGCAGCGTAAACGGCGCAAGGGGCATGGTGGGCATTTGTGTGTTGGGAAACGTCGAGGTCCAACTTTTTAGTGAGTTTGTGGGATGACTTGAGAGCATTGGCCGACGGGCATCAGATTTAGGATCAAAGCCGGCGTCAGGATTAGCGGTACGCCAGGTGGCAGCGTGCACCCCAACGGTGCAGAAACAGCCAAACTAATGGCAATAACGCGACCCACACCCATCGCTGCACACGCATGACACCAAACTTGCCAAGGACAGAGGTGCAGACTCACCTGGCGTGCTCCGGCTTCTCTATGTGGCCCGGGGTCTTGTCCACAAGTCCAAGCAGAACAGGGAGCAATATTCACCTCGGTTCGCTGATCCGGGCACTTCACGCCTTACGCGCTCACCGACTAGTACTGATCCGCTCGACTGACCACTTGTCGTCCCTCCCACCTTGGGATGGGTGATGGTATCCCTAGCCGTTCACCTCCAAGCCGACAGCCACCCACTTTCAGTGTTTCATATGTCGAGGATGCACATGACAAGACGTTGGAGCGGCAACGGAGCTTGAGCATCTGACTTCGGGCACTTGCGTAGGTCGGTCGCCTCAACGACTGGCGCTTGAGCTTGGGTGTCCGCTCTGAATCCACCGGCCTCGTGTACTGGCAGGGCGCGCCGCGTACTGGCTACCGCCCGACGAGAAGCGAGGCTGAAGTCGGCGGCCGACGCAACTCCGCGAGATCCGGACGGTGGTGTCTTAACGACTGCCTCATGTTCGCCGTCGCTCAGCCATCCAGACAGGCCGCGGTTGACGGCACTGTTGTGCGCTTGAGCTTCTTACGAACGACGCCGAAGGCGGACGGGACGCTCGGCGAGGTACAGCTCCCGCGAGCGAGGCACGGTCTGCGGCGGGGAGGCACGGGCCCGCCTGTTCCTTCACGCGAGGCACTTTGTGTGGTGGTGTGGCGGGCGGGGTGGGTGTTTGACTTTGGGCGAGTGGGGCCGATCTTGGCATGCGCACTGCGTCACTGTCATGTCTGACGGACGCAGAGCCCGAGGTGTGTGTGTTTAGGAGCTGGGCGTGTGTGTTTGGGAGGTGGCATGTCGCGAACCTGGTGGACAATGAACGACGTCAGCGCGCCATCTTGTCGGCCGAGCACCCATCCGTCCGCAGACATCGAAGCTTCGAACACCCAAAGCCTATGCCGCTCGCAGTCAACGCAGAGCCCTCAAAGCCTATCCGCTGCACGAGCCTAACCGTATCGTATGCATGTGGCCTTCTCGAACCGTCTTGTTCCCGCCGGCACGGCATCGGGCACGCCCCGGCCGACGTGTCGGCTTCGCACACCGCGCAGCGCACCCGCGGCGCCGGAAAATTAACGAGGCCCGCCCAAGCGATGCCGGCAGACCGAGTGGCACTCGAAGCTTGCCAGAGCTTGCCAGAGCTGTGGTCCCCGTGCCTGTAACAGATGCGCCCTCACCCCTTGTCCGTGATCCAGCCCAGGCCGGCCGGCGGCGGTGCGAGTGTCCGTGTGCAGCAAGCTCATGCGTGGCCTTGTGTCAGGTGCAAACGGTGGGATGAAACAGACCGATTCTGGGCCCGAAACAAGCTTCCGAGGTGCCACTGCACACGCCGCGGGGTCTGCTGGACGGCGCGGCAAACAAGCATCCGCGACCCGGCGTTGGGTTTGGGGTGGGGTTGAGTGGAGAGTACTAGCGGATGGCGAGGTGCCAGACTGACATGAGGCCGACGTCCTTTCTGACGAGCTTCTGATGAGCTTGATCCAACGGACCTTGGGCCTGGCAATCCGTTCGCTTCTAACGTCTCCGTCACGCTGAGCTCATGAGCCTGCCCACTTCCCCAATGCGTCATGCCGACGACTCGGTCGATCTGTCTCGCACTCGAAACATCCGTGCCCAGCTTGAGTGGAACTGGGCCAGTGTTTCGGCCGGCATCTGCTGTCGCTGAGCGACGTTTCTGTGGGTGGTAGTGAATAAATGGAAACGATGCCGGCAGTCTGGTAGCGGAGACGCGTGGTGACGCGTACCCCCGCCTGCCACCGACGCCAGACACCATAACGCCCCCGCGTGATGTGGGCAGCGAGCGAGCCGATCGGACGAGATGGGCGCGCGTTTGATCGCCGACGCGTGGACTGCGGACTCCATACGATGGGGTTGCGATCACCGCCTCTCCCCTTGCGCCCCGTGGTCCGAGGATTGAGGAGACGTGCAGACCCGTCGGAGCATTCACATTCAAAACATGCATCACATGTGATGATGTGCGGGCCTGGCCAGCGCTGAGACAGCGCTAGGACACTAGTCGCGTGAATCATTCATGAAACGGTTGCGTGGGCTGGGAGGAGTGCCTGGTGCGTCAGTGGCCGTCTTGTGTCGATGGATGAGATTTTGGTGTGGGGCTCAAGGCCTGGCCTGTGAGCTTGTGAGAGTGGGCGGTCGACTGCAACTGTTTGAGAATGGCACAGATTACTTCAAGAGGGTTGGGTAGAGTAGAGTAGGGACAAGCTGATCCAATTCACCCGGAAGCGCCGGCCAACGCGTCTCCCTGCGCCACCCTGCCGCTGGTGTATTGCTTCATGTGACGACGCGAGCGCCAACCACCAGCCCATGGCCCATGGGCTTCATTAGGTGTGGCGCTCGTATCCATCAGCGCGACCGAGCGGCGCGAGCGGCACGAGCGGCCCATCGCACTGTACCACACCGCATGGCCCGAACTACACTTCGGCACACCAAGATCTTCAGATCTCGCCCTGCGTGGGCAGAAGTGTCCAAAGTCACGCCCGGCTCCTTTGTTACTGCTGCTTGTTGCGAACAGAGTTGCACCGCAGACAGCCAAGGTTGGGGGTGCCGTTATGCTGCCCTAGACCTGGCTTCGTAGCGACCACTGGCCGTCCGATGGACCGACTCTGCAGCCAGCGTGAGCAGCAGGCGTGGCGGGATCGGGCGGGCAGGACCAAGGCATTCGAGGAGAGCAAAATGCAACAGCACACTCGTTCTGGCAACAGGTCTGTTCAGGGAACATGCGCGGTCAAGTCGCGTCCGGCTCACCCTCACCCTGAAGCTGATCCCTGCATCGGAGGGGTACGTGCCTGTTTCGTGTACGTACACCCCTGCACGTCCGGATGGATCACCCCAGTCAAAACTCTTTTCAGCCGGTCGACGCACAATCCTTACCGGGACCAGACGGACACTTTGCAAAGGGTAATGCCCATTGGACGTGGCTTGGAGCATTACTGGGTTTGGGTCGGGCCAGATGATGCATGCAGACGGGTGGAGAGGTGCGGGGGAGAGTGGGGAGGAGGAGGGAGAGAAGGCGGTGGTGTGAGCGCACAGACGCCAAGATGGGCGTCACTCCTTCGATCCTCGATCCCCCCTGCGCTCCTGCGCCCTTTTCTCGAGGGCCGAGGGACGACTGAGGTGGGTGGAGAGGATTACCCTGAGCTGAGTGCACAAGGACCCCGTCGTGGTGTTGCTCGTCCTCGCGACCACTCTGCAAACTAAACACCTCCATCCTCTCATCCTCGCTCTTCTCTTCGCTTCTCATACTTAACCCCCCCCCCCCCCGAGGTCACCTCTCTTCCCCTCACCCTCATCCTCCCCCCCCTCTTCTCCCTTCACGACTTTACGACCTCGGTCACGTCTCGGCCCCATCCGACACCGCCAAGGCCCCGCTCGGCACCACACTCCTTTGTTCGCCCGCGGTTTCTCTCTCTCATCTGCGTTCGCTGGTCGAGCGCAAACACACTGCGTGTCCCCCTATACCTAGTACCATCTATCCTGGATCACACATCTGCCCAGCATGCTCTTCACCGCTGCCACCGCCGCCCTCGCGGCCCTCTCCCTTGCGAACACGGTCGAGGCGGGCCAGTTCGTTCTCGCCACTTCCACCCTCGCCGTGGCCAGCATCGACCCCATCGTTGCCCCGGGCACTATCGCAGGCCACGCCCACTCGCTCATGGGTGCCTCCAACATTCGCGATGTGCTCAACACCCCAGAGGAACAACTTCGTGCCGAGTGCTCGTCGACCAAGGTCCAGGACGACAAGTCGAGCTACTGGGTCCCCACCATCTACTTTATTCGCAAGGACGGCACCTACGAGGGCATGGCCCACCAGACTCGCATCTACTACAACTTTGACGCTTCCATGACGCCCTTCCCCCCCGGCTTCCGCATGATCACCGGTGACGCCACGAACCGCAACATGGACCGCTCCAAGACTCGCGGCATCAAGATGGACTACGCTGCTCTCGGTCGTCAGGACTGGGAGGTCGCCCTTCCGAACGCCACCCGGTACCCCAACTTCCCCGGCGGCCCTCGTGCCGGTATAATGTTCCCCTCGTGTGGCTGGGCCAACCAGTCGCTCGACTCGGACGACCACTGGTCGCACATGACCTGGCCCATCAAGACTGGTGGCGGCCGGATCTGGCAGGCCCCGGACTCGTACGAGTGCCCCGCGTCGCACCCCATCCGTGTAAGTCTGTGGCGTGCATTTGCCCGCACATGGAGCGCACCGCTCACACGTCTAGTACGCCGGAATCTTCATCGAGACCAACTACTACCCCAGCGAGGAGCAGGTCGCCGAGTGGGGCACGCGTTCGAACCACTTCATCTTGTCCAACGGTGACATGCTCGGCACCTCGTACCACGCCGACTTTGTCAACGGCTGGAAGCCCGAGGTCCTTGCCGCCGCGATGAAGGACTGCGGGCACGTCGGGCAGGACGTTGACAAGTGCCCGGCTTTCCAGGCTGGCGGCACTGCCGACACGACCAAGAACAACTGCCGCCTCCAGGGCATGATCCCCGACGAGGAGAACGGTTACCTTCAGCCCCTCAAGTACCTGCCCGGCTGCAACCCCGAGTGGCCCGCCGACGCTGGTGACGCCAAGCCCACGGACTGCCCCTGGCGCAAGCCCACCCCCGGCTTCACTCCCCCCAACGCTTTCTGGTCCGAGAGCACCCTCGAGCAGACCATGCCCCTCGCCGTCGAGATGGACCCCAAGGCTGAGACGGACTTCTCCCAGTTCACCAACGTCGTTGGTAACCTCGGTAGACTCAGCCCCTGGGGCGAGAGCTTCGGCACTGGCCGCTTCTTCCAGTTCCTCAACAAGGACGCCGTCATGGTTGGTACTGCCCAGGACGTTGCCGACAACCTCAACATGGACACTGCCGTCTTCAAGACCTCGCAGGTCAGGGGCATGCAGGACTCCTCGGCGTGGCGGGGCATGCAGCCTGCTTCCGTCGTTGGCCCCGAGGCCCACAAGATACTCAAGGTCCCCGAGGGTGTCGCGACTGCCCTCGCGAACGGCGGCGGCATCCCCACCGCTGGTCCCGACGCTCCTGCTGCCGACCCCACCCCCACGGCCGCCGCCAACGCTTCGAACGCCGAGCCGACCCCCAACGCTCCCGCTCCCAACGCGGGCAACGGCACTGAGCAGCCCCCCGCCGAGCAGGCCCCCGGCGAGGGCGCCGGCTCGTCGAACGCGTCCGGCTCGAGCGCCGCTGGCACTCCGGCGGCGTCTCCTTCCGCGGCCTCGCCCGAGAAGGCCCCTGCCGTCGAGCTTCCCGGTGGCGCCAACAACCTCGTCGCCCACGAGGAGGGCGCTGAGATCTCTTCGGCTGCCCCGATCTCGTCCAGCACCGTTCCCGCTGCGCAGCCCACGCCCAGCACCGGCGGCTCCAAGACGCCGGGTGTCGGCGGCCACAAGAAGTGCACCCGCCGCCGTCGCCGCAGCGGCTCGCGCCTCCACTAAGCTGCAGGCTCCGTCTCCACTAGGGCTGGCTCTTGTGAGGACCGCATGCGGGACATCATCTTCGAGTAGATCTCACCTGGCTTTATCGCGATCGACTCGTGCCTCGGTCGTCTAGCTGTGCTGGCGGTCGAGCTTTCGTGTATATACAAGAGTCCAGGGGGCGAATGTATACAGTGCTTTTTTACTGCAGCGGTGCATGGTGGATGTGTGGATGAGGTGAGACGAGAAGCAGGAGTGTTGGTGTGACGTCGAGTGAGGCGTGAGGTGTGAGGCGTGACTGGCGGGATCAAATTGTGAACGGGCCAAGCAACCCGAATGACAGCAGTCGAGTGTTGTTGACCCAGAAACATCTCCTCATCTTCATCCTCCCCATCCTCCATCACTCACCCACTCCTCGTCGTGTCCTTGTCTACACGCATCCGCGCCTCATGCGCGGATAGCCTCCCCACCCCTCCTCGCCGCCTCACCACCGCGGCACGTCCGACAAACACTACCACCATTCCACCGCAGCGCGACTGACTTGTTTTCGCCGCCGCCAAACATGTCCCTCTCTCCAACCACGCCTGTAGCAGCACGGACCCGCTCCCGCCGCTCCGTCGATGCCGCCCAGGTGCAGCGCAGCCGAATTCCCACGGCGACGCGCCTGCGTCCCGTCGAGGAGGAGCTCGCGCGTGTCCGTGGCAAGCGCAAAAGCGATGGCAGCGACGGGCGGGAGCGAAAGCGGCGCTCGGGCGAGGGTTTGTCCACCTCAGCAGAGGTACCATCACAGCCCCCGTCCATGCCTGCCCCGTCAACGCCAGTGTCGTTCTTGCCACCAGCTCCACCGCTTCCACCTCCTCCCTCAACAGTTCCATCAACAGTGCATGCACCCGCCCCACCTACGACGCCGCGGGGCGAGGCCGCAATGTCACAAACAGTCACATTCCCATCCTCCTCCTTTGCCCCCGCCCTGTCGCCCCAGATCCTTTCCATGTCCCAGTCTACCCCCCGCAAGTCGCATGACGGCGACACTGTAATGTCCTCAACGACTCCCTCGCGCCCACCGACAGGGACAAAGGGTACACCCCGTTTGCACCGGTCCCACCCACAAACACCAGGGCGGACTCCCCATGTGCACACTCCGAGTCGCACACCCTCACGCACCCCGTCGCGCACTCCCACCCGGCCCCCCACTCCCGCGCGCCAGCTCCTCCGTGCTGACCCAGAGGACGAGGCCAAGATGGCACGCGTGAACCCTCGCCCTCCGACGCCACCGCGGGTGGCGGCGCGCACGCTGGCACAGGGATACTTTGGGCTGGGGGTCGGCACGCCCAAGCGGCCGCGTTCACCCCGCTCGCCACACGACATATTCAAGGCGCCGCGGCTGGCTGGAGGGGAACATGCGCGGCCGCGCCAGACGTCGCTCACGGCCTTCTTCACACCCCAGCCACCACGGCAACCGCCCACTCTCCCGAGCACGGTAGCGGTGGAGCGCAGAATCGCTCCGCTACCCCGCCCCGTGCCGCTGTCCGCTAAGCACCCGAACAGCAGGCTTCCCCGGCCACCAGCCACACCCCGCGTTACAGTCCCCATTCCCTTCGGAGGACGCGTGGGCGAGAGCACGGCCGCGTCGCTGCTCAAGTCTGCGAAGCGGCCCGACAAGGCCCCGGTCGCCCCGGTCGTCGAGGAGGTAGACGAGGCCAAGTGCTTAGCACCGGCTCCGGCTCCGGCTCCAGCTCGCAAGGCGGCTCTTCCGCTTCGCAGACCGTCGACACGCTCGACCACCGCTCCGGCCCGTCGTCAACCCTCCTACCCCTCCTCATTAGGCTCTGGGCCGCCTGTGCGCCAGTCCAACAGAGTTGTCTCCAACCCTCTCGTCAAGCCTGCCCAATCGGACTCGATGGAAGTGGACGAGCCAAGCGCGCCACCACGCCGCACTGCCTCAGAGTCCGCAGTGCGGCGCACAAACTCGGAGCCAAACCGCCCGGCACCACGCGCCTCCGAACCCGTCCGACCTGTTGTCCGCCCCGACGTGTCCCACAAGCGCGACAGCCTCAGCATGCCCTCCCGCCGCGAGGGCTACGACGACACTGCCCGCAACCTCTCGGCCCTCAACGCGGCGCTTGCCAACCTCCGCATCCCGTCCAAGGCGCGTGAGACGGACTCTGTGCGCCCTCGCCAACGTCCCCCGACCCCGACTGTCGCCTCAGCACCTTTACCACCGGTGGGGTCTACCCCCCGGCCCCGCAACCTTTCCTCTAGACCCCCACTCGCGCCCGTTGGTAACCTCAATGCACGACCCACTGACGTATCTAAGGAAAAGGGACGCCTCGAGAGCCTCATGAACACGGAGAGCAAGTTGTTCAAGGGCGTCACGGCATACGTCGACGTGCGGAACGAGGACGGCGCCGACGTCGGGTCAAGTTTTGTCGAGATGCTGCGCAACGGCGGCGCGAGGGTGAGTACTTGTTTGGACTTGCTGATCACAGGTGGTGTCGCGCCCGACCGAGAGCTGCACGCACTTTATCTACAAGGGCGGGCGGCCAAACACGGCTGCCTTCTGGCGCCGAATGGACCCAGAGCGCAGGCCACATGTTGTAGGCCTGCGGTGGGTGGTGAACAGCCTGAAGGCGGGGCAGCGGGAGAACGAGGGCGAGTGCAAGGTCGACTTTGCCAACGAGGTGGTGTTCCAGAAGCGCACGAAAAGCATGGAGCCCAAGGTGCTGCAGGCGTCCAAGCCGCGGCTGAGGCCCATCGACGAGGTGCCATACCGCGCCTACACCCGTGAGTAGCGTTGAGCGGTAGACGCTGACAGCAGCCAAGGTGTCGTCGCCGCTGCGCACGATGTACGAGTGAGATGTGTTAATCGTTTCATGTATCCAGTTTAGTGTCATGCATTGGTCGCAGAGAGACACTGCGAGGACATGGGGCGAAGGTTGGACTTGAGGGGTCCCGGATTGACTCGCATCGGCTTAGGCTAGGTGCACTGGCCATTGACGCAGTTCTTGCCCCGGCTCACTGAGTGAGCGCCGCCTCACCACTGCTCACCTTGTTGTCACACCAGCCACAGTGGCGAGTATCGTTCATGTTATTGATGCAATCGTTTCCGCAGAGATTCTGGCCCGGCGGGCAACCGGAGGGGCTGGAACACGTCCCCCCGACGCAGTTCGCGCCGACCGGGCACTGTCGTCAGGCTGGTGGATGGATCCTCAACCAGTTGTAACACTGCCCGCAGTGCTGATTATCGTTCATGGGGTTGACACACGAGGCATTGCACGCAATCTGGCCACTGGTGCAGCCGAGGCGGCACACGCCGCCGACGCACTTGCCCTGCGGGCACTGGGTCAGTGAGCAAACACCGAACTCACGTGGTCGTCGCAGGACCCGCAGTCGTGCGCGTTGTTGAGGTCGGTGCACCAGCTCGGCCCATCGGGCGCAGAGGAACTCGGCGGGCGCACTGGGCCTGCATACACCGGCGGTGCAGGCCGCGCTCGTGCAGTAGGTCCTGCAGGCGCAGTGCCACAAGTCCTGGAGGGTGTTGACGCATTTGGGGCCGATGAACCAGTCGTCGCAGAGGGTGAGGCGCGGGACACGAGGTCGGGAGGGCGGCGGCTGGTAGCGGGCCCAGTGGTGGCGCACAGAGGAGGCTGAGGATGAGGAGGAAGATTGTGGAGAGCTAGTTGGGGGGACAGAGGTTGGAGGGGGCGTGCTCGCATTATGGGACGGAGGGATGGCGAGGGCGAGGGCGAGGGAGAGACGAGGTGAGGGCGAGAAGGGCGCGAGTGCGGTCAACTGCTGACCACCGCGAGCTGCCGCGGGTCGGCGCACATGACGGTGGTGCGTTCCGCGGAATGAGTCGACCCGCGCAAAGTTAAGCTTGATGTGTTTTCGACATTCGGCAAACGGACGGCGGGGCCGAGGTCCCACAGGCGAGGCACGGCGCCGTGGTGCGACGTGAGAGTTGGAGAAGCAGCCTGGAGACTTGGCGGCGCCGAGGATCGAGGAGCTGCGGCGAGCTTGACGGTGGAGGTTGATGTTTGGGGTGGACCACCTCCACCTTGCCAACGGTGAAAAAGGTGGTGCCCCGTCTGACCCGGCGATCTCCGCCCACCATCTGCACATCTCGTAGAGGCACCCACTCACCCAGCTGTGTACTTGTGTATGGCTACATCACTGTCCGCAGAAGACAGCAGAAGACAGCCGCGTGCTTGGGTACACCACCAGGCCGGCTAGGCCTGAGCGCGCCACGCATGTGTTGAGCCCACGTTCGTGCGGAATGGTGCGGATAGTTTATGCCCGTCGGCCACCACGTCACGGCCGGGTACTTTGCGGGGTCCAGCGGGCTGGCTACACTACGAATAAAGTACCCCACTCACCCTCCTCACCTCTCTTCGCTTCCCCACCTCCTCTTGCACTCACAAACCCACCATGCCTGTCGCGCCCATCACCCCCGGCTTCACCCTCCCCACCGCCTTCCCCGTCATGGGTGTCGGCGTCGTCGCCCTCCTCTTCCTGAATGTGGGCCTGTCCTTTGGTGTCGGCTAACCCCAGATCTTCCAGATCAGCAACGTCGTGGGCAAGCGCCGCGCAGCGGGCGTGACCTACCCGACCCTCTACGCGACCGAGGCGGAGGCCGCCGCCGACCCCAAGAAGAAGGTGTTCAACTGCGCGCAGCGCGCCCACGCCAACACACTCGAGTACCTCCCGAGCATCCTCAGCATGTTCGCGTTCCTCGGGTGCTTCCACCCCAAGATTGCGACGGCGAGCGTGCTCGTCTGGGTGCTGAGCCGCTTCAGCTACACCGTGAGTTGGGAGGGAGGGGAGGAGGGGCTGACGCCAGATCAACTACTCGACTGGCGTGCCCACCAAGCGCAACTCGGGCCTCGGCGCCCTCGGCAACCTCGGCCTCGTGGGCCTCATCTTCCCCACCATCTACGTCGCGGCCACCGAGACCTACCGTGTCTTCCAGCTTTCGTAGGTGAGATAATTGGAGACGATACGAGTCTCGCGATGAAGATGCTGTGAGCTACACGTGACTGAACTGGCGACGGAGAGGCTGGATATGGGAAGCGCAGGAAAGTGCGGACTTGGCTAACGATCCCGGCGATGCTGGGGTTGCTGACGAGAGCTGAACAGTGACTGGGCGGACGGGCGACCTCACGCGCAGCCAAGACCACGCCAGGCGCTCCGACCTTGCCCCCACCACGTCGGCACGACGGCAGCGCATGAAGATCAACGGTTGACAGGAACGGGCCTCGTGCAGAAAAACCGGCCGCGACCAGCTGCAGAAACGCGCCTTGGAGCTTGGAGGTGATCGATGCCAGCCGCAGCTTGGCCGGCCACAACCGCTTCGCACCCACTCGCCTCACGCCCGCTCGATCGCGTCCGTCGATCCCAGGATGCTCACGGCTCACGGCTCGCGGCTCGCATTCGGAAACCCGGGGACTGGCTGGGCCGCAGGCTGGCCAGGCTGGATCGCTGTTGCTGGAGGTGTTTGAGTGGGGCGAGAGTGTGAGAGTGCGAGAGAAGCATGGGGAGGGCAGGCTCGTGCTCATGGACATGTCGACGTCATGAGTGACACGCGCGAACCACGCCACCCACTCATCCTCGCGACGATCACAAAGGATCCGCAGCTTCGCGCTGCGCGGTAACTGATCGCTACTAATCGAGGCTACTGAGGTTTCAAGTCATGTCCCCCTCCCTCTCGTTCCCTCACAAATCGTCTTTATCCCGCACGGTCCCTCGGCCAGTGCATCTCTCGCCTCCGTCATGCCCGGGCACATCACTTCGGCCTCTCTCATCACTCACGCCCCAGCCATGCCAGCCATGCCAGCCATGCCAGCCACTAACAGCCAAGGGAGCAACGCACAGCCACAGCCGTGAGAGATCGAGAGACAGCCATTCACCCCCATAGGCTCCCATGTCCTTCTCACCGGATCGCCGGTTTCAAACGCCTTGCCGCCACCGCAGCAGCAACACCGCAGCCCAGCCGGCCAGCCGCGCATCCCGGATTGCCGGATGCTAGGCACGGCGCGCGTCAGTGCCTGCTCCATACATGTACCATGCGAGCGCGATACCGCAGCTGACACTGATCACACTGAAAAGCACCCTTTCCCCTGGTCGCCAGCGATCATTTACGCTTGTCCCTCCCTCCCTCGAGGTGTACTACATGCTTCGGGAGGAATGCGGGCGGTCGGATCAAAGGCTGGCTTGGCTCGCTCACCGCGCGGCGTCAACAAGCTCAGAGGTCATCTGAAGCCACGTCAACGTCGATCTGATTGCGATGGACAGAGTAGCGCACTTGCACACATGGGCCACACCGTTGCCTCTGCCTGCCTCCACAGCCTCCACAGCCAAGCCTCGACACCAAGCCAGCCCCAGCCCCCCAGCCTCCAGCTACCAGCTACCAGCGACCAGCCTCCGGGGGTGGGACCGGTGAGAGCATCGTCACGACTGGCGCCGAGTAAGGGCGTCCCCATGGCTCCCTGGGCTGCTCATCAGTGTACACGCTGCACATGTACCCACCTAGCCACCTGGTCACCTGGTACACCTCACAACCCCGCAGTCGAGCCATATTAACCACCACCTCGCACACCTCGCCTCCTCGCCTCCTCACCACTCTTTACTAGTCTCCTCCTCCCTCATCCACACCTTCCTCGTGCCCCCCAAACCACACCACCTTGCTTCTCATACCTCGTATATAGCAGCTCACCTCACTCTCATTCATCACCCACCTTACCCACCTTACCCACCTTACCCACCTTCCTTGCACCTCGTCGTTCCTTCCACTTCTCTTCCAGACCCCCCACTCACACACCACACAACACACCCTCATTGCTTCCACATCTTCTATCTACTATCTCTACCATCTACCACACACCAAACACAATGCCCCACCCTCAGCCGCAGCAGGCCCCGCCGCCGCGCATGCGTCCTCACCCCCCACCCCCCATCTTACGTCCCACTTGCACCCCTTCCCTCCCCGAGGCGCCCAAGAGCGACCGCAAGGACGTTCGCAAGCCCCGCTCCCGCCGCCGCGGGCGTCGTGCCGGGGTCGGCAACAAGGGTGAGTGGCGTGGCCACCCCCACGCACACGTCTGACCACAGCCAAACGCGCCCTGGCCGAGAACCAACCTTTCCCGACCATGACATTCCACGACGGTTAGTACTTCAAGCGACCGTGCTGACGCGCAGACGCGCCACCAGGTTGCATCACCCCTGGTATCTCGCGTTCGTCGTCTCCCGCGTACGACACGCCCGAGTTCAACACGCCAGACAGTTTCAAGACTCCTTCATCGAGCCGCGATGCCCGCAGCGGCTCCCACGAGGTCATCTTCGCCCACCTGGAACACCTCGAGCGTCTTGAGCGCCTCAAGGCTGCCAGCTCTGCCAAGCCCCCCACCTTCCCCGCCGAGACTCCTCTTATCACCCCTCCCCAGACTGCAGCGACCTGCAATGGTACGCACTCACCTCGAGCCCCACTGACCTCCAGACAGCTGGCCGTCTGCCTCTCGCACCCACGAGTGGCCCTCCACTCCGACCCTCTCCCCAACTTGCGGGCGTGCTTCTCGTCGTCCAGCGTACATCGGATCTCACCTGCCGATCCCCACAGTCAACCTTCCCGAGACCAAGCCCTTCCCTCTCGGCACTCCAGACTTTGGAGAAATCGAACGCAGCCTCCCAGCGCCGTACAACTCCGCCTACCCCCACCCCCTCACTGTCTACGCCTCTCCGGGTGTCAACCCAGCCACTGTCCTCGCCTCTGGCTATGCGCCTCTCCTCCGTGATCTCCAGGAGACCGATCCTCGCGCTGCCATGGGTGACATCCTCGCCGACTGCGGTAACGAGCACATGACGGCCCCAGCGCTGCTCCTCACGCAAGGCAACAAGGACGGGTGCGGCATCCCCGAAAAGCTTTGGCTGCAGCTGTCGAGCTGCGCCGGTGTCAAGGTACCCATCGGTGCGGTACTGCCTGCCGTCATGGCCGGGCGCGGCGTGAGTCCCCGCTTCCTCCAGGCCTCCAGCCCTGGGTCCCCACCCCAATCCGAGCAGCCTAGCCCCACACCACCTCCCTCGCGCGGCCGCACCGCCACAGACCCTCCCGACTCACCCCTCTACTCCATCTTCGCCAAGGCCCAGCGTGTCGCCCTCTCTCGCTCTCAAACGGACCTCGCCCACGCACTCGGAGAGCGCGGAGCCGCTCTCGCCTCGCAGGCTCTCTACAAGCGTCGAGGTACGCAGCAGCGCATCCCCTGGTGGTGCTAATCGCAGGCTCCCTTCCCGACCTCCGCCTGGGTGTGAAGCGCAAGGCTGATCTACTTTCTGCGCCCAGTGACGAGCGGTCCCAGCTGTACTCCCTCGTCAGTCCCAGTCGCCTCGAGCGCCGTGCAACCGATGAGGACCTGATCCGCGAGGTACGTGGAGAGTCATTCGTCTCTGCAGATCTGACGCTCAGATTATCGCATCCCGCCGCGCGACCGAGGCCCGCCTCCCAGAGTCACCCACCAAGGCCGGCCGTCTCCCCGCTCTCCAGTCTCGCCGCCTCTCACTCAGCTTCGACACTCTGTCCACTGTCGAGGAGTCGGACGACGACACGCGCGGTTCCCCTGCCGTCGCCAGCCGCAAAGTCCAGCCGATTGGAGCGGAGCGCCTCACTCGTGGCCAGCTCCCGAGCCTCCCCCTCCACCAGCACCGCATGTCTCGCGGCGCGGAGGAGAGTTACAGCCCTTTCACTCCCAGCCGCCCTTCTACCGCTGGTCGCCCCTCCACCGCGGGCTCCGTTGGGACCATGAGCACCCTCGTCTCGCCTCGCGAGAGCTTCTACCTCATTACTCCACCCAGCACCGCAGACGTCTTCGGCGACGTGCGCTACCCGTCTAGCTCGTCGTCTGTTGATGTGGGATACTCGTCTCGCTTGTCGTCGTCTGACGTGCGCTACTCCTCGCGCTCGTCGTCTGCCGATGACCTTACCCTTGGCGCCAACCCCCACCCCGAGTTCCTGAGCCGCACTCATCGCGTCATCCACGAGTCACCGCCTCAGTCTGGGAGCTGCTCGCCAACCGAGCTCAACAAGGTCGGCCTCCTCCCGCGCCACGCGTGGCTCGATCCCCCTGTCTCTACTACCACCCTCGACTTCTCCACCGGCAAGTCCATCTGGGTGTAATTGTCCCTGCCGCCATGTCGCCATGCCCCGCCATGCTCTTGGCTGTCGCCAGCTCAACCTCGTGTCTAGTGCTCGCTTCGTTCGTCATCATACCAGTCTTTTTTCAAGCTGTCATCATGTTTCCCAGTCGCTCGCCAACATCTTTCGTTTCTTCGAATCATCACCCCATCTGAACATTATCCATTCACGTAGTTCATCATCCCCAGGCGTCGCTTGACCTTCGGACGTGCACCTTCTTTGCTACTGTCGATGCATTGGATGACTGTGTACATGCACGTGCAACAGGTGGGAATACAGGGGAGACATACAGACTGCAACACCTCACGCAGCACTCGCAGTGCCGCTCGCCGAGCCGTTGGGCATGCCGTTCGTCTTGCCATTGACAGTCTTGCCGTTGACCGTCTTGCCGGCGCTGTTGGCGAGTACGGACGACATGCGCTCGCCGTACGCGAGCGACCGGCGGACGTAGAAGAGCATGTACGCGTTCTGGCGCAAGGCCGAACCGAGGGTCGTGGGCGTCACCTTGTCGTCATCGCAGTGCCACCACTCGTCGCCGCTCCGCACGTCGGCCCAGTAATGTCCGTTGTCGAGCTTGCCCTCGTGCGTGACTACGGCAAACAGGTCGTAGCTGTACAGGGAGCTGGGCAGGTCGTCCTCGTCAATCTCCTTGTTCGGTGCAGCCCCGTCGGCCAGGCTGGGCGCCTTGCTAACCTGCCCCGCCGAGGTCTCGACGTACGGCCGCATGTCCAGATGGCTCGGGAAGCGTACTGGGGTCTCGACCTTGCTCGACGTGGCGCCGTGAGCGAAGCGCTTGAGCTGGAAGCTCAGGACGGGCGGGAGCTTCTTGATGCTCAACTTTTTGCTGGCCGTGACACCCTTGCCGCCCCCGCAGTTGCCGCACGCGTACCCCCTTCCATGGTCGCCAATCTTCTCCTCGGCGCAGTAGCGGCGTAACAGCGCGCCCAGCGTAAGCGGCTCGGCCTGGGGCGTATAGGGAAAGTCGAGCTGGATGTCCAATATCGGGTCGACTGTCGTGTTCGTCGACCCGCACGACGAGCATGTCACGGCCGAGACTAGGGCGCCCGCAAAGGTCTGGTGCGCGATGCAGTTGCAGCTCGAGAGCTGACCCTTGGCGTGTGCGTGGATCTGGTCCAGCGCCGCGAGGAAGAAACTGTGCGCATCTGGCGTAAGCCTTGCCCACAACTAGACCCACCCTGCTGCCCGTGCCCCTCGAGCTCGGTGGATGCGTGCCACATCGCGTAGAGCATGGTGATCGGCCCGAAGGGGCTCGAGTCGTCGGCGTAAAACTCCTCAAACGCCCGGTCCATCTCGCAGCAGAGGCACCCCTTCTCGCGGTCCGCCGGCGTCCCGGCGTCGGTACCCATACTCGGCCGGCCGACGTTCAGGCCCCGTGGCCCGCCGTTCGGGCACACGTGGCGGTTATGCTTGTCGGAGAGAAAGTAGGCCTTGAGCAGCGGGTTGTGGATGAGCGCCTGCAGGATGGCCGAGAGGAAGCACGTCTGGCTCAGATTGAGCAGCGGGCGCAGGCCCCGGCAACTGGCCTTTGCCACCTTGTCCGGCACCTTGCCCTCCCACGCGCGCCAGTGCCCGCGGCCACGGCCACGCCCGACTAGCCCGCTGCCCTCGCGGCTGCGGTCGTGGAACTCCTCGACCTGGATGCGAGTGGCGCGGAACAGGCTCTCAAACGAATCTGGGTACACGCAGTCGTCGCACTCGGAGCAGAAGATGGCGCCGGTTCCCGGCTCGACGGCTGCGATCAGTTCTGGAGATGCAGCAACTCACCAAACTCGCACCGCGTGCTGTTTGCAAAGTGGGACGGGAGGCAGTCGTGGGCCGCCCGGCTCGTACTCGCGTGCAGCGGCGCACAGCCGACAAAGTCGCACGTGAGGCACGCCCACGGCTGCGACAGCGGCGCGGCGCACGATTGGCACTGCGGCGGCGCGGTCTGGCATCAGGACTTGTCCACCTGCTTAAGCAGTTCCCGGATCGCTCACCTTGCGCCGCTTGGCTCCTTGGTCGAGCGCACCCCAGCGGACGACATCCACGAAACGGCGCTCGACGTCCGGCTGCCGCTGCACTAACGTGCGGAGGTGGGAGCAGATGGACGTGTCCCCCTCAACGGAGGGGAGGCGGAGGGGCTGCGGCGATGCGGCCATGCTGTTGTGCTCGTTGTCGGCGTTGACGGCGTTGGCGGCGATGGATGCAAGCTTGAGGGGTGATGGCCACTTGCCTCTTCTCCGGTTGAATCCCACCCCACGATCCAGGCACTGATACTGCATCCCTGAATGCCGCATCTCCCCTTTCTATCTGCCACCCCCCATTAAGCGTACGGTGACGCGACTGGCAACGCGCACGGCCCAAAGTCAAAACAAACCCCCCCTTCCTCGCCATCGCCGTCCCCCTCACCGCCATCGCTTCCTCTTCCGACCACCGACGAGCAGCGATGTCACAATACGCCGACATCCTCTCCCGGCCCCCGTTCTACGCTATCGCGGGCGTCGACTCGCGCGCCCCCATCCCCCAGCAGATGGAGCAGATCGACCAGCTCAACACGCTCCTCCTGCAGCAGATCGACGCCAACTTTGCCCGCCTGCACTCGACGGTCACCACCCGCATCCTCCCCGAGATAAAGCGGTTTGCGCTCGCCAACCAGCCGACAAGAGAGGCCGCGGCGTTCTGGACAAACTTCTACGCGCAGGCATTCGGCGAGCGCCCGGGGGAAGGGAGCACGGTTGACGAGACGCGGTACGAGGAGACGACGTCCGAGCTGGGCGGCTCGTTCTTCGACCCCGCGGCGACGAGTACGCCCATGAAGCGCCGGGAAGACGATAGTCTGAGCTTGGACGACAGCCTGGGGAGCCCGTTCGACCGCGTCGACAGACAGCTCTCGAGGCTCTCCCTCACCAACACGGACGAGCCAACACCCTCCCTGCCCTCCGGGTACGACTTTGGCCGCTCCCCCAGCCCAGATACCACGGCCGAGTTTGACTCGACGCTCCGCTTCGAGCCCCCCGCGTCCTCGACGCCGCGGCCGCGCGTGCTCGACCCCGACTCGCCGACGGCGCACAAGTCCCCCATGACGCGCCTGATAGACCTGACCTCCACACCACTGGGGAAGGACTTCCGCCCGCTGGCCCCCTCAGCAGGCCAGAGCCTGTTCTCGCACCCCGGCCCGCGCCCCAACGCCACCGCCTCGTCGTCCAACCCCGCGCCCCGCAACATCTTCGACGAGGACGACGACGACGTCAAGCTCGGCATGTCCCCGCCCAAGACGATGAAGTACCACCTCCCGCCCCGGGCACAGAGCATCGTCACGGCCGGCACGACGCCGATCAAGGCGCCCCCCGACCTCATGGACATGAGCTACGAGCCGTCCCCGCGCATACCGACGCCGCGCGAGCTGCGGCGCTACTCGTCGGTCAACGATCTCGCGGCAGACCTCGCGGCCGCGCGCGCCGAGTTTGACAAACCCATCGCGCCGCCAGAAGAGCCCGCACGCGGCGTGTTTGACGCGCCGGCGCAGAGGGAGGAGCCGACGGCGCGGCGGCTGTTTCAGGACGACACGCGGCGCTTCGACGGCCTCGACGAGTCGACGTACGGGTACGGCCGGTCGCGGCGGTCCCTCGCCAACACGACGTGCGGGAGCGACATTATGATCCAGGGCGATGAGACGGGGCGGATTATTGGGGACGACGAGAGCATCGACGACGCCGACGACAGCTTGGACGACACGGAGGGGTATGCTGCCCAGGCGGCGGAGGGGTTTGAGTTTGTCGACAACTCGTACGACTCGGACATGAGCGGGTATCCGCGCGGCGCGGACAGCAGCGACGCTCAGGGCGGGGAGACGAGCCTGTTCGGCAAGCCCGCGCCAGGCGGCGGAGGCGGGAGCCAGTTCGCCCTGCACCAGCAGGACGAGATGGTCACGTATCACGGCGGGCGGCTCGAGGACGCCGACGCGCCAGATAGTCCCACCCAGCGGAGGCGATAGGGAGCCGATAGTAGGAGTGCATATGATAATACTGTAGTCTCTAACAAGCTTCGTGCACCGCGCTCCCGTCTGCGCGCACATCCACCTTTTCTCCAGCCCGCCAGAGGGGCTTGTGGCACTCTGCACATGTGGTGGAGGTTGGGCGCCACCCGGCCTGGCTCTTGGCGACCTTCTCGTCGAGGAGCTCAAACATGTCGCCGTCTACGAGCCGGATGCTGAGGGACAGCACATCCGTGTCCTGCCGGAACGAGTCGAGCATGCCGGACAGAATCGCGCGGAACTCGGAGTACGCGCGCGCCCCGCCCTTCTTCTTCTTGCCCTTGCCCTTGCCCTTGCCGGTCGGCGCGGCCTCCACGAGGCGCTTGAACAGCCGCGCGAACGAGAGGTGGGCCGACGAGGTGGAGAGCAGCGCCTGCAGCGTGTCCTGCACGAGTCCGCGGAGCGTCTCAAGCGCCGAGGACGCCAGGTCGTCCTCGTCCGACTGCTTGAGCGCCGAGACCGAGTGCACGAGCTCGGTGATAGAGTGCAGCACGCCGAACCACATGTCCTCGGCGTTGCTGCTCTCGCTGGAGTGCTCGCGGCATAACCGGATGGCCATGTGCGCGACGCTGGAGAGGGTCGCGAGCGCCTCGTGGATGTCGCCCTCCGAGTGCTGGTGGATGCCCTCGGCGAGATCGGCACCGCGCGAGGCGAGCACCGAGTCGATCGTCTCGAACGTTTCCTTGCGCTGGCCGTTACGGTCGAGTGCCCACAGCTGGCCTTCGGGCACACCGGCCGTCTCGAACTGCTCCGCCAGGAGAGGCAGGTCAAACGCCGCCTTGCCCTGCTCATCGAGGAAGGGGATGACCGAGGAAGGGTCCTGCCGCGCCAGGAGCGACACGTACTTGTGGCGAGCGCTGTTGTGCAGATGCTTGGACGGCTCCGGGAGCACAGCATCGGCCTCCTGCCCGTTGTCGCTCTCGCTCTCGTCGGCCTTCGGGTCGAGGAGACAGCGCAGGTAGGCCGCTTGCTTGTGCTCGGAGCCGTCAAGCGCCTCGATTGCCGAGTCGTGCAGGGTGGGCAGCGACCGGTCGAGGAGAAGCGCTGTCTGCCGTACGCTGAGGTCGAAGAGGTGGGGCAGCGCGTTCGAGACAGCCGTGGACACCTGGTCGGGGACGATGCCGGACGACCTCTTGGACGCGGCGATGATCTCGTCGAGGCTGGTGAACACCCCGTCGTCGGCGTCTGGATCCTTCAGCAGCGTGTCGATGAGCGCGCCCCACTTCCGGTCGCGCCGGTAAGCAGCGCGCAGGATGCGGAAGAACCCGGCCTGCTCGAAGCGACCCAGCATCTCGTCGGCGTCGTGAGGCGTGTACGCCGAAAGGAGGTACTCGGCTGCGAGCTGTCGGTCCTCGCGGGTTGACTGGTCGGGGTCAGACGCAAGGCTGACTAGGATGCGATGAGACGTGGAGGGCGGGATGAAGATGAACTGCGGGTACTTGGGCAGATTACGCGCTACGAAGATGTGCAGGAAGGTCACGTCGCTCGAGTGGAAGCCGTCCTCCATCACGTCGAGCATGAGGTTGATGATCGTCTGGCGGTTGATCGCGCGGGACGGATCGTTGAGGTACGAGTCCTCGAACGCCATGTCCATGGCGTGGAGGAAGGCCTCGGTGTCGAACTGCAGCAGCAGCCGCAGGTACGGGTATGCGGGCTCCACGCGGCCGGCGTCGCTCTGGTCGGTGAGCACGAGCTCGTTAGAGCCCTCGGGCCACTCGACCGTGCGGTCAGAGAAGAGTAGGCCATAAGCGGCTGTCCGAGCCCGCGTCGCCTCAGCCTCCCGCATCTGCTCGCCAGACGGGTACCAGAGGCCGGAGAGCACGTTCGCGACGTAGGCGTAGAGCTTGTATGCGTCTGGGGCAAGCCGCTCCTCCACGTCTGACCGCTCGACGCTGTCGCCAACTAAACTGGGCCGTTCCCGGCGAGAGCGCTGGATGTCGCACACAATGCCGATAAGCTTGACGATCGGCGCCGCGTAATCGCCCATCGCACGCGTGTAGACGTAAATGAGCGCGTCCCACAACCCATGCTTCTCGCACAGCGTCACGGCCTGGTTGATGTCGAGCGAGTTGGGCGCAATATGCCAAATGATGGCTTCAGCCAGGCCGTACTCGCCCTGCTGATCGTGCATGGCGATCATGGCCTGGACCACGTTCGGCGGCACCTCGGACACGCGATCCTCGAAGATGTACCCCTCGAGGCGGGTGAGGAAGATGTTCTGGATGCCGACGTTGGAGAAGTGCTCGTACGCCTCGTCGAAGAGGAACTCGGAGTCGTGCATGGCCAGGCACGCATCGATGCACGCAGTCGCGAGACCCTCAAAGAGCGACGTGAGGTCCACTCCTCGCCCGTCAGCGCTGAAGTGCGTGTCGTCGTGCATGCGCTCCTCAGAGAACGCCCACTCCAAGGAGGCCCGCATCAACTCGCGGACGCGAGTGCCGACAACATCGCGCCTGGCGCCAGGCTCCTCTGGAAGACCAATGGTGTTGCCGGTCGCTCTACCCTCGTAGTAAGCCAGCGCCAGGTTGATGGCAGCCAGGAAGTCGCCTCGGTGGACGTTGGCCAGGACGCGGTCGTTCCAGTGCTGCAGGGTACCGACCTGGACGTTCGCCTTGGTGAGGAGGAAGAGCTTCTCGCGGAACGTCCGGGCGCTGCTCGCAATGGTGTTCGGCACGGCGTCGATGTCCGCCTTGCGGAGGCTCAGGCCCGAGTAGAAGTCCTGGGACGTGAGGAGCTTCGTCTGGAGCGGCGTGTTCTCCACCGGCCGCATCGTGCGGACGTTCACCAGGAGAAGCTCGTGGCTCGTTATCATCAACAGATGGTCAGAGTCGAACCAGTGGAGCGACTGGATGGGGTTCGGAGCTTCCCACCGGCGCCCCTCGATGAACTCTGGTGTCTTCACCGGCGCCAGCTTCTTGTCACTTTTCCCAGCACTCTGCGGCCGTTCCGGAGGCTCGGTTACGGATACGCGGACGCGGAGGAAGCGCAGCGACGTGCCCCACGAGTAGGCCAGGACAGGATCCGATGGGGGTGAGGCGGCAGTCCCAGGTGTAACCTCTCCGGGCTTGAGCCACACCGCACAGCCGACGAAGCCGCCATATTCGCCGCCGGCCGTGTCGCGCATCTTGCGGAACCACGTCTTGGCGGAGGGCTTCATGCCGACGACGACGAGCTTGACCGGGGTAAGGAGCGCCGTGATGTGGAACTCGTCGGTCGCGTGCGGCGCAGTGCCATGAGGAAGCGGCAACGCTGCGAACAACGTCGTGGGCTTCTTGGCGTGCTGCGAACGAATGGAACTCGGCGCAGAAGCCTCGCCTTCCGCTCGCACGGAGTCGAGCGAGCGCTCTGGCCGTTCAAGCTCTCGTTCCGGGTAAGACCCGAGCATCCGAACAACGTCGTTGCTGTCGACACCCATGACACGACCGAGGCTGAACCAGAATGCCCGACCTTCCTCGTCGGCAGTGACGATGGAAGTGTGCCTCTTGCCGACAAAGCCAATGTGGACGATACGAGTCCCCTGCAGGTGACCCTCCTTGCGACCGGAGAGCACCTGCTGCAGCGTAACAGCAAGGCATGTGCGGCCCGGCTTGGAGGGATGTGACAGGTCCCAGAGGAAGATATTGCCGCTTGCATGACCCACGCCGACCCACGTCTGATCCGGGCAGACGGTCACTGCGGTAACCGGTCCGGAGAGAACTGTGATGTGAGCCACCGTTCATGGGGTGCCACCTACGTGTTGTCTCGTTCCCGAGGACGCAGCGAACCTCCTGGTTGAAGCCGTACACGACGACGTAGCCGCCCTGTGTGCCGACAGCGATCATCCCGTTCGTGTCCATGACAGTGGGGGTGCCCAAGCTGCTCTCGGTTGGCGGCGGTGTGGGCGCCTCCCCTCCCCCTCTCCCCAGGGAGATGCCGAGGACAGACCCTGTCCTCTTGGCTGCGGGGCGCGGGGTAGGTGACGAGGTGCCATTTTCTCGGTCGCGGTCTCTGGCCCGGTTGAACAGGTGCGCGGACAGGTGGCGGAGGGGTTGGAAGGTGAACGCAGGGCCCTTCATGTCCTCGGCGACAGGCTGTGATTCCGGCACCGAAGCCGAAGGGCGGGACGGGCCGGCCAATGAAGTAGTCGAGATCGAGTCCGAGCGAGCGAGGGAAAGCTGGGAAAAGTGGCTTGGGAGGTGGGTGTGATTGGCAAGGCTCGACGCCGTCAAGTTGGTAGATGTAGAGATGTTGCGGGCATGGGGTTGAGATCGCAACCTTGACACCGAAGGGTCTGTTAAGTCAGCACGAGCCGCGACCGTGCTACGCACGGATGTAGGATCGAGAAGGGCCAGAGGGGCTGGCGCGCATGGGCGACAGTATCCTGTCCTGGACGGACGCAGAGAGAGATGTTGTTGATGGCGTCCGCATGGACGATTCCTCCTGATGAAGTTAGCACTGGTCACGGTCGTGTCACTCACCCTCGACCTCACGGGCAGTGCACCAAACTCGTCTTCCTCCTTCTCCACGGACGGTGTGTCGGCCACCTCCCCGCCGTCGTGCAGCACGTCGCGGACAGCCTCGTCGTAGCCCTTCCCGCTCTGGAGATAGCTCGACCCATCGTCATCGCCGGAGTCGTCTCCATCGCCAGCCTTGAACATGGCACGATTGCGGTCCCGCCTCCGTGTCGGGGACGGTGTGGGCGACTGGTCAGCGAGCGACAACACCTGCTCCAGGCGCTTGGAGTATTCTGACGTGTCGGCGTGGTGCTCGTCATCGCTCTCTGGGGTCTCCTCTTCGTGGGCGTTATGCAGCAGCCAGGGGTCGGTGGGGGCAGTTTGCATTTCCGGTGAAAGGGGCGGCGAGGGACGGCGCCAATAGTCGCTTGGGCCTTGCTCTGGATCCTCATTCTCGTCGTATCCTTGGTCGCTGGCCTGGCGCCACAAGGGGGGTGGGGGGTTTTGCAACTCGGTGTCACCCCATGGGTCTGCACCCCATGGCGACGCGTGTGAGGACTGCGTTTCGACCGGAGTATCCTCTGGAGTGTCGGACTCGTCGGGGATGGGCTCGGCGCTGAGCGCACTGGAGGTGCTTGGGCGTCGAGGACGGACCGTTCGGTCGCCCGAGGACGCGTTGGAGACTGCGCGCGTTGATCTTTGTTGTGGAGAAGTGGGGGTGGACATGGTGGATGTGAAACGATGCTACGCTGTGCTGGGCATGATGGTGCCGGCAAGCGGGGCGAGGACGTTGGGGGATGTGGAGGGGCGAGGGTAGTCGAGGCTGCGAGCGGGGTGTGTGAGTGTGGGAATGGAAGTGTGAAGGGTGAAGCCGAGAGTGGGTGTTGAGAGACTGAGTGATGGACGAGGAGAGAGTAGTGCAAGCTAGTTGAAGGTCCAAGCGGTTGAGATGGAGGCCGACGACAGCGACCACGGCATCACTCTCAGGTACAAGCCGGTCCAGCATGACGATGCAATCCATGCAATCCACCCATCCACGGCCATCTCGCGTGGTCATGACCACCGCCGAGCACAGTTTAAATGTTATGCTCACTTTAGAGTCGATTAAATGAGGGGCGCGGTTGATTTTCTTTTAGTGGTCCAGAGCACCCAACATGACAAACACCCTTGTTTTGAACCCTGAGGGGGGATCCAAGCGTGGCTGCTTTTGCAGAGCCAAACAACTGCCTGCCAGCTATCCCAACATGACGCTTCACGACGCTTCACTTGATTTAGCTCTCGCCCACATCCCTCATTATCTCATTCTCACACTACTCGTCTCCCAAACACCCATCACTCGGCACATAAACACAACAGCACACGACCACCCACGGCCACACAGCCCCCCTTTCCTTCACGACATCACGTCCTCACCGGGCCCGACATGCCCCCCATCGCCCCCGGCTCCCCCTTCCGTCGCCCCCGCAGCCGCAGCCGTGGTCCCACAGCACGCTCCCCCTCCCCCCCGCCCCTTCCCCCGAAGAAGTCGTACATCGACCTCAACAGCTCGACGCGCTCCTCCGTCCCCGACACGGATGGCAAGCCGATCCGGGCGTTCCTGAGTGATGTGGTGGTCGTCGGACCGGAAAACAACGAGACCACGGCCCTACTCAGCCAGCTCGGCGACGTTGTGGAGCGGCCCACGGCCATCCCCCGTCCGAAACCGCTGGTGTCGACGCTCCCGCCTCCGGCGGCGGGGGAGCCGAGTGCCAGCAGGGCAGATGAGCTGGGCAAGCTGTTGAGAGGGCGGATTGAGGAGCTCGTGCGCACGGAGCGCAGCTACGTGTCGCGCATTAAGGCGTTAAAGCTGGTGAGCTCACAATTGCCCTTGGCTAGCTGACCCCAGTCGTATGCCGACCCACTTAGGCACTTTGCAAAGTCGCCCAGTACGAGTATCATCCCCGTCTACGAGGCCAAGACTCTCTTCGGCAACATCGATGCGGTGCTCCCAGCCGCCTTGACGTTTCTGGCGGACCTCGAGAAGATGTGGGAGAGCGGACGCGCGGACCAGATCGTCGGAGACGTGTGCATCAACCATGTACGTGTGCAGTTGCGGCGCGGCTAACTCCCAGCTCAAGACGCTCAAGACGCTTGATTGCTACCGGACATACATCGCCAACCAGGACGAGGCACAGAAGGCGTTCAACGAGATGAAGAGGAAACACTCCAGATTTGTCACCTTCATTGACGTGAGCTCCGCGTTGTTGTGAGAGCTGACATCCAGAGCACCAAGTACCAAACAACCGGCATCGGGAACATCGGCCTGTTTGAGCTGTTGATGGAGCCCGTCCAGCGCGTTCCACGATACATTCTTCTTTGGGAAGGTGAGCTTCACATCTCGGTTACCAGCTGACAGCAGAAATGGTCAAGTACATGTCGGTGCTGTCTCCTCAGCGCGCCAAGCTGCTGGAGGCCAAGGACATAGCATCTCGCATCGCCCGCTGCGAGCCCGACGAGCGGACTGTGCGGGCTACGGTCATGTACTCGCTGGAGCGCAACGTTGACGGCTTCCCTGTATGTTTACACTGCCGGCATCGCTGACCCCAGGCGAGCCTGTTCAGCAACAACCGCGACTACCTGGACTCGATCGACGCCGAGGACATGACGACCGACGGCGTCATCTACAACCCGCGCGCCAGCCGCCCCGTGTCGATCAAGTCGGGCAAGTCAAGCACCGTGACGTCCCTCGGCTCCATAGCGTCCAACGGCAGCTTCGCTTCGCCGCAGAAGGAGATTGGTGCGCCCCCGCCTCTGCACTGCACGCTTGTCCTGTTCGACGACAAGCTCATGATCACGAAGCGCCAGGTTGCAGCCATTAGCGGCCGCAGGGCGACGGGACTAGACGACATCAAGGACCTGATAAAGTCCGGCGGCGGCGTGGCGGTCAAGGAGAAGGATGGCGCTAGGCGTGCCAAGCTCAGCTTCCGCGGAGTTGTGGACATTCTGGACGTCCGGGTCGCCGACTTGGGCAACGGAGACTTCCAGCTCTTTTTCGAGCAGCCCCTCGCCGACCAGGGCGAACGGTGGAGCTTACCCCTCCGCTCCTTCCAGGTGTGCCACCCACCGGCTCAGGTCGGCCTCGACCTCCAGGCAGCGCGCACCGACAAGCTCCGCTTCGTGCAGAACGTCTGGGCGGCGCAGGCTCTTGCGCGTAGCAAGGTCCTCCCGTCGCAGGTTAAGGCGATCCCATACGTTCTTGCGAGCGAGGAGACTTTTAATGTTGATGACGGGCGCGTCAAGGCGTACTGGAATGTCTGGACGAAGAGCGGGTGGTCGGCCGAGCAGCGCAAGGTGAGCTGGTGGGCAGCGAACACAAGCTGACGTTCAGGCCAAAGTTCTGATCGAGGTCGCCGGCACGGACTGTGGTGACTTACCGCTGCCCGAGCCCGACGAGGCGACGGCGCTTATCCTCCGCTTAGAGCCGCTGGCTGGGGATCTCTGCGGCGTGTCCTACGTCCCAGCGAAGGGCGAGCCCGTCGTTCGCGAGCTCATTGGGTCCGAAGGCGTCAACAAGACGGTGGTGGACAAGATCGCGAAGGCGATGGTCTACGTGCTCCCCTCGAACAACCCGAACCCGTTGATGCAGACGCCAACGCTCGGCAAGAGAGCGTCGCGCATGCTCTTCGGTACAGGCACCGCCTCCTCCAGAGGCGGGCACAGCAGCGGTGACGGCTTCGGGTCGACCAGCACAAACCGCAGCCGGTCCATGACGAGCCGCAGCTCCGGGATGGACACTGGCGCCCTCTCTGGCGTCGACACCATCTCCTCTGCGGGCCACAGTCTCGCACACGCATCACCCACCTCCCCACGCTCGCCCATGTCACCATGTACGCCCTCCTCTCCTCCCTTTTCTCCCGCGCGGTCCGAGGGCGGCCATGGCGGCCTTCCCCCTCCTGCGATGGAGGACTACTCGGATGACAGGCTCGCCTCGCGCCTCGACGAAGCGCGCAACAACTCCCGCTCGTTGGCGGCCATGGCATCCCCTCGTCCTCCGACCCACTCCCCTACTGGCCCGTCGCGCGTCATGGCGATGCGGGAGCAGCTGGAGGCGCGCGAGCGCCAAGCCAAGGCGGCCGCAGAGGAGGACAGAACAAACCGTGAGCCAGACGCACGGGTAGCGCTGACCCCAGACCGCTCGTCGCCCCTCAAGCCCGGCATGTCGCCCGGCAATGGCAAGCGCGTCCCAGTCCCAACACTGGCGTCCTCGATCACGGAGAGCCTCTCGCGCGACTCGTCATCGGGGTCCTTGCCGCAGTCGCCCACCAAGTCGGGGCTCTCGCGGGCGGGCACAATGTTGAGCCGCTCTGGGACGATGTCGCCAAGAGGTCCCCGCCTGCTACCCGGGCGGAGCGGGTATGTCGCCCCTCTTCCGCCACCTGCGGCCAGCGTCGAGCCACCTCGATCCCCGCTGCCCACCCCAGTGGAGACCCTTCTCCCAACTCCAGAGACCGAGGCTGCACCAGCAAACGAGGACGTCGCCATGGCCGTCCCAGCCCCCACCCCTCCCCTCTCGGCCGCCAGCCATTCCTCGACCGAAGCGGCACCCGTGCGGAGACCCCTCCCCATCCCACAAGGCCCGGCCGCCCCTCCTCCACCTGTGTCTCGCCTCATTGGGCTTGGACAGGCTCCCAAGCTTCGCTCGATATCAGGCGGCCGCGGGTCTCTGCCCAATGACGAGAACATCTCGCCGGTGGCTCAGAAGCGTGCGCACCCCGCTGATCACTTCTCGCCACGGAAGAGAACCCCGAGCGACTCGGTCATGTCGCGCGCCGAAGGCGACCTAACGCCCACGCAAACCTACACGCCGAGATACCCATCGTCTTTAAGCGCCTCGACGTCGCGGCCAAGCTCGGGCCACTCAAACATGCCTAGAGTCCTCACGCCTAGAAGCGAGCGGCGCACGAGCGGGGCCCTCACGCCCAGTAAGAGAGTCTCAAGCATAGCCTCCACTGCGAGCGTGCAGAGCACGGCGTCGACCGCCACTGTTGGGAGCGTGTGCACCCTCAAGTCGGCGATGGAGCAGTGCGACGTGGTGATGAGCGACCACCCGGACCTCACTTCCGCTGCCGATGCCGCTAGGCAAACGGTTAGTTAGCTCATCAATGCGCAGCTGACAACAGATTGGAGACGCCCGAAAGCAGGCGCGCTCAGTCCGCAAGACCGTCGCGGCTTTGAACAAGCAGGCCAAGGAGCGGCAGCGCAGCCGCTTCGAGAGACAGGCTAGCCTTGCGCGCTCACCGCACAGCCGGAACATACATGTAAGCTGCCGTTCAAGATCCACGAGCTGACCTCAGGCGGAGCTCATGTCGCCCACCGACGACATGGGGGGTATCAGCGCCACGATACCATTGGCGAAGGACGTGTCCGAGGAGCACCTCAAGCACCTCGCGACCGGCACCCAGGCGATGGAGGAGCACCTCGTCAAGGCCCTGGCAGACACGGAGCGCGTGCGCATGCTCGCCCGCAACGCGCAGGCGCAGGCCGACCTCGTCGCCCAGCTGCAGGCGCAAGTCTCCCGTGCCAAGGAACGCGAGGACCTCCTGCGCACCCAGTTGGCTGCCAAGGAGATCGAGGTCGACGAGATCTACGACGCGTTCAACGCCGAACTCGACGGCATGTACAACGACATTGCGCTGGCGACCCCGGACGCGGTGCAGGCTGCGCTGAGGCGGGACCTGCAGACGGCCAAGGGGAAGCGGAACGAGCTCGCGCTCGAGAACCAGCGCCTGCGCGACGAACTGGCCAAGGAGAAGCTGCGGCGCGAGCAGATGGCTGGCGTGCTCAAGTCGGCTGGGGGGCCGGCCGTGAGCGTCGCGCACGACGAGGCGACACTCGAGGCCTAAGACGGTTGACCCGCAAACGACACTAGAGTTGTAACACTACTTCTTGTACATGGATTTTGGTTGCATCATTTGCTCTGCACCATCACTGCGCATGTGTACCGCCTCGTGCCTCCGGTCTAGCAAGCTCACGCCTGAACTGTTGCTCGCCATCACACTTGAGTGGCGCGTGATATTGCTTTTTGCCACCCACCATGACACCACCCAACAAGCCATAACTCGGTCAGGGATGGGTCACGGCACAACCACGCGCAATGACGCGCCCTGCCTGACAACCTTGTGTTTGATCCCGTCGCCACCCAGTGCCCCACCCGCCCACCCGGCCCACCACCCAGGCGCCCAGGCCATTCAGCCACCCCGCGCGCGTGGGGTCGTGACGATCACCGACTTAACTGTGGTGAGTGATGGGCGTACATCTGCACATCCACACTGTGCACTCTCACCTCCTCTTCTCTTTCCCAAGCTACCCATCTTCACCATACACTCGTTACACCCAACCACCTAACACTTCGACATGAGGCCCGCACTGCTCGCCTTTGCGGCTGCCGTGTCGGCCGCACAGCTACCTCTGGGGAGCTCACCGCCAGAGACGCCAGAGATGGAGCGTGAGTCGGAGGTGACCGGCGCCCAGCTCCCCACCCCACTGACGCAAGCCTACTCCGAGACGTTAATGTCCACCCTCTCCGCGTCAAGCAAGCACGGCACGTTTGTGCACCTCCTCCAGCGGTCCAAGCTCGTGCCGATGCTGAGCCGGTTCAACGGCTCCATCTTCGCTCCGACCGACGACGCATGGAAGGCGTGGGAGGACGCGCACAAGCCCGCCTCCGACGAGCGGGTGCACGGCTGGCTCGGCGCGTCGGGGCTGTCCGAGTGGCTCGTCGACGAGGCGGAGGCGGAGGCTGCGCTCGCGCGCCGCATCGCTGCCGCGGGCGAGGCGGGCGAGCACGTGCGCGCCGAGGCCGACAACCAGAACTGGGCGCTGCGCCAGCACCTTCTCTACCATATCCTCAACTACACGCTCACGGAGAAAGAGTGGGCGCCGCGCGAGGAGAGCAACGTCACTATCGAGACGTCGCTGCTCTTCCCCATGGGCAACGCGCCCGCGCCGAACCCCGTCCCCGAGCCGGGCACTCCTTGGACGCCCGCCCACGGACATGGGCTGCTGGGTGATCACGGGCAGCGGCTGCGCATCGCGCTGCCCGGCAGCGCCGAGGGCGGGGAGCTCGGGCTCGTTGGCTTCGACCACTTCGGCGAGAATGGCGCCGCCGTGTGGGACGGTTCTGGGTGGGAGAACGCCCCGAACAACACACACGTCTGGGATGCGGACGACGCAGACACAGAAAAGGACGAGGACACGGACAAGGATAAGGACAAGAAGAAGGAACGGGGCGTCAGGTGGGTGCGCAACGGCGTCGTCATCGGTCTTGACGGCGTGCTCGCCCCGCCCATGAGCCTGCTCGACACCCTGCGCAACACGCCACAACTGGCATACCTTGCACAGTTAATCGATGTGCCGCAGAGCATGCCGCCTCCGCTCCCGCCTTCGCTCGACCAGGCCAAGCACGTGACGCTGTTCATCGCGTCCGA
>JAMALN010000130.1:0-57576 GCA_023630115.1 Cutaneotrichosporon sp. PK4640
CCTCCCTCCCTCCCTCCTTCCCTACCTCACTCATACCTCCGGGGCTCAACCACCACACAGTCCACACCGTCACGAAGGCCAAGCTAGACCCAGCCGCTCTCCTCAATCTGCGGTCAAAACTCACATCCCCGCCAATACCTGCGCCCCGCAATGCTGCTTCTCTTCACCGCCCTACTGGCCGGGTGGGCAGCCGCACAGGGGATCAACACCATACCGTTCCCCTACGATCCCCAGGTGCCGTGGCAAACGGTTCCCCGGGGTGGCGCGTCCGCACAAATCCTCCGCAACGCCGGAAAATGGGATTATCTCGAGGTCCATATGCTCACAGTGCCCGACACCGCCCTCGAGCTGGCGAGTATGGAACTCGCCACTTCCCTTGTCTTCCCAGGCAGCCCGATCAACGACCTGCGCGTCGGATCCGCCACCCTCCTCTTTGGTGGAACCGGGGTCAAGATCACGGGTGACTTTTCGGTCAACAGCGGCACTCTTGATGTCCTTCTCGACGGAGCCTCGGTCACGGGTAGACTTGAGCGGTCGCCAGAGGCCATCTCATTGGTTAAACTCCCTCGCAAGTGGCATAACCTGACCTTGAACTTCGCCACGGAGGGCATGGTTATCGTCAAGGGCTTCATTTCCACCACAGCGATTATGCGCAAGGACAAGTGAGTCGTGGCGAATCGGTGGGGGTTGCTAACGTCTAGTCGCGTGCCCAACCCCGAAATTGGCGGGGGTTTTGCTGGCAATACTCTTCCATTCGCCAGCAACGCGGGCCTCGAGACACGCTACCAGTTCAAGGGGGAGGTGCGCGCCCTGGAGGTCAAGCTCGGTGAGTACACCGCACCAAGATTGAACCGCACGGGATACTGACACGGGCAGAGCACGAGTCGAAGTGGGTCGCCTACCTCTCGCCGGGCGGGTCAATGAGCGTTACCCTGCCCCCGAACTCGAGTTGGGTTGAAGTCGCCGGGATGGTTGGCCGAAACCACAGCCCCGTGAGCCTGTCTCTCGACCCTGCGCCTCCAGATGGTCCCAACGACTTCCCGCTGCGACTGTCATTGAATCGAACTCGGCGGCTACCTACGACGTTGCTCGCCGTCCCTCTCCACCCCGGCATCCAGTACACTCTCAGTATCATGGCCGACAGTGCAATGGAAGGCAATGGCTTCTATCTCAACAGCACCATGGTTATTCCATACGATGACGAGTTCGTGCAGACAAGGAGCCTTGCTAACATGTAGGCCACGGGCGTACTGGGGCGGTGACCTGCCAACATCTTCCACGGGGGGCCCCTCCAATCCAACAACCAACCCCTCTGGTTCTGGAGGTGAGTGCCTGCTCTGCCAGTAACACGGGCCTAATCGCTCACTGCCCCAGGCAAGGATGGAAAGACATCCAACACCGGCGCCATTGTGGGGGGAGTGGTGAGCAGCCAGCCATATCCCTTGTGGTGTTGACGTCCAGATCGGTGGCATGGTCGTGGCCGCACTCCTCGTCACGGCCCTGTGGTTCTTCCTCCTCCGGAATCGCAGTGACGATCGAGGACATCATCAGCCCCCCGGCCGCATCGAGATTGACGAGGAAAACGACGTGATTGAGCCGTTTGTTCCGGCTCCGATGACGGAGTATATCCCTCCCGAGCAGCCGTGAGTTGCGCAGCTCAACCAAGCTAACACAGCAGTCCTCCTGCTGGCCTGCAGGCTACTACCAAGGGTTCTCGGCAGGCGCCCATGCTCGCCGCTGCGCCCTCCACCTCGGCTGCCCCTTCCGTCCAAAGCTCTCGCTCTGATCACGCACGCGCCTCCCTCACGACTTCCAGTGTCCCTTCCATTCCCCGTAAGGCGAGTGAGATCGAGCCCCCTCCGTCATCGGGCACGGTTGAGGTGGTGGAAGAGGAGGACGGAGGGGCGATCCCTGTGCAGCGGGAGTTCATTCCTCCGCGCTACAGGCCGGAGTGGGGCGATCAGTGGTCAACCTCTCACCAGGGACCTCAGTAGGCCTTCTGCAGAGAACGAAAACGGAGACATCACAAAGGAGATGGTATGTTCATAAGGCTCGACGATCTCGGCAGCACGGGAGGGATCAGCGGGAGGATGAAGGAGGCCACCGGCGGAGATGCACTATTTGCAACATTTTCGACATTTCTTCTCCCTCAACCCACCACGCCTGTCACACTGCCACCTCTACACCGCTATAGCTAGGTTTCTCACTGCCGACAGCAGTGATCACGGGGGTGGTCACTAAGCCAAAGCGTGAGGGAGGTCTGGCCACAGATCATCAGGCGTTGAGGCTTCTGTCGATCTCGCGGGGCCAGACAGAGGGGAGAGGGGCCCGCTGAGAGACTGGGCCGCAGGATGGTCCATGTGATCTCTGGGAGCGGCGGTGTCCGTGGTTGTTCAGCACATGGTGCACAACAGTGCCGATGCGCGCCCAGCTCCGTGGCCGGGGCATGATCTGCACGAAACTCGCGCCCATCCCTGCGGTGCAACTTTCCACTTCTACTCGCATCCAAGTCGGTTTCTTTCCTGTCAGGCCCCAGCCTGACGCCCTTCGGAACCTCTACATCAGTTGTCGTGCGATCAAGCCGCGGGCTTGATCTAGTATCTTTTAGATCAGTTGCACCGCGCCAAAGCACGACATGTGCGGTTCGTGACATTCCCTCCTGCCCCCAAGTGAGCTCTCTCTATGCCTCCGCTCGTGCATGCATCCCATGGCAGGTCCAGCATACCGTACTGCCGAGTTGCTCACCGAGGTACCGCCACGAGGCGATCGGGGCAGTGTTGCTGATCAGATGTTGCGTGCGCCCGATCTGAGCCCTCTCCTTTCTCCCCACCAGTTCGGCCCCTCTTGTCCTTTACTCGCCGTGGGCCTTGGCATGCTCAACGTCCCTCGTCTTGCAACTCCGCTTGATCCTCTGCTCCATCCTCCACTCGCCACAACTTCCCCGACTCTTCCCACTTCACCTCCATCCAGTCCTCGTGTACGGTCTGAGTTCCGACCACTCGGGCCTGACGCCCTGGCTTCTCTTCCTGCCTCTGCTTCTAGATTCCCACCCGACGCCCCTCTCTCGCACCGCCTGTGCCCGCACGAGCGTACTCTCGACCTCTCACAGCGATCGAACCTTGCATACTTCACGGTCCGCAAGACCTCACCAGGTCGGCCATGCTCGTCGGCATCCTCCTCGCGGCCTTGGTCGGTGCGGCCACCTACGACCCCCAGACGTTCTGGGAGACGGGCCGGCACGGCGGCTCGGCGCCCAACATCGTCACTGGGAGCGGCAAGAAGTCCTCGTGGTGGGACTGCATGCGCCTCGACATGCCAGCGTCAGGTAGCGAGCCGCAGTCCCTTGCGATGATGGAGCAGGCCGCGTCTCTAGTAATCGACGGCGGGGAGTCTGGTGCGCGGACCGTGAGCTTTGCGTTCACCGGCACGCGGGTCGACATCGTCGGCAACTTCACACGCCCGGATGAGCTCAAAGCCGCCCTGGATGGCAACACTTCTGCCGTCCCCGATGTCGTCTCGCGCACCAACATCTCGTTTACCGACCTCCCGCGCAAATGGCACAACCTCTCGCTCGACCTCAGCACCTCAGACGCCATCACGATCCGGGGCATCTCGTCCGAGACGGTCATCATGCGCTGCCCGGAATCGTGAGCGCCCACCGGAGTCAAGCTAATACAGCCCGTTCCCCAGCAACGAGCAGAAGAGCGGTTCGGCGGGCAACGCCCTCCCCTTCGCGAGGGAGGAGGGGCTCGAGGGGTTCTACCAGTACTCGAACGAGGGCGCACGGCCCCTGGAGATCAAGCTTGGTGCGGAGGGGTCCATTGTTCGCTGACAACAGACACGGGCTCGGAGTGGATGGCGCACCTCGCCATCAATGCGAGCGTCAAGATCCCGCTGCCGGTCAACTCGAGCTGGGTCGAGCTCACGGGCATGGTCGGGTACAACCGCAGCTTTGTGCGCATGGAGATCACGCCGCCTCCCCCCGACGGGCCGGAGGGCACGGTCGTGTTCTCGACGAATCGCACGGAGCAGTTACCGGCCACTTTCCTCGGCGTTCCCCTCGACCCGGCGCACGAGTACACGCTCAAGGTCTGGAACGAGCACACGTGCAAGGGCAACGGTGTCGTGCTCAACCGCACCATGGTTATCCCCTACAACGACGAGTGGGTGGCCGCACCGCCTCGCTGATCCCAGTCCACGGACGTACTGGGAGCACCGTACCGACGGCACAGGTAAGCCCGCCGCACTCCGTTCTGACGCAGCAGGCACTCAACTGAGCCAGTCTACCATCGGGGCAATTGCAGCAAGCGTGGTGAGCCATCCTCCTGCCTCTTCTCCACCCGCTAAGGCCAGATTGGCGCCACAGTTCTCATTGGGGGGGTGGTGTTCTTCGTCCTCCGCCGGCGCCACCGCAAGCACCACAAAGCCAAACAGGTCCAGTATGACACGTCCGAGGTCTTCGAAATCGATGAGACGACGCCCGCGATTCAGCCCTTCTCCGAGCCCTACTCGGAGCGCTCGCCGCGCAACAGTCACCACCGTGACTCGACCGACTCCTACTCGTCCCTCTTCGAGCCGCCCGTCAGCGACGCCAAGCCCCGCCTGGGCGAGATTGGCCAGATCCTACCGATGCCCGCGTACGCTCAATCGCCCCCTAGACATCCCACCCGCCCCGCTGACGACAGCACAATGTCGGCCACCTCGAGCCGCTCCCCGACGCCCGTCCAGAGCGCATTCTACGAGACAGGCCCCAGCGGCACCCAGCGAGTCTATCCCGGCAGCGTCAACACCTTCGGCTACCTCGCCAGCGACCTCACGTCAATAGTCACCACCTCGCCGTACCCGAGCCGCTGCCCATCGCCGGCCCCGTCAGCCCCTAACCAGGAGCAGAAGTACCGCGCCAGCCCCCTCCCGCCGGGGGCGATGTTCTCGCCCGAGTCCGCGCGCAGCTCCCTCCCCCCGCCGCCCATCGTCCTCCACGAGGTGGTGCAGGAAAACGACAGTGGCATGGTCGAGGTTGCTGTCCACCGCGAGTATGTCCCGCCCTCCTATGATCCGGAGTGGGGCCGGCACTGGTCTGCGCATCACAGCCACGGCCACGGCTACGAGTAAGGACCTGTTTTGTCATCCTGCCTAGTCGAGTGCAGGGATGACGTGGAGTTGTGAAGAGGCTTGAGTCGTGGTCTAGGAAGTAGTCAAAGTCGTCATAGTATTGTAGAACGAAGATATCCATCCGTGTATATCAACCCGCGGCTGACTCGTTCCTCGCTTGCTTCCCCGAGACATACTACTACAGTATCCTGGGCGCTCAACACTACCCTCTCATCCATGCCGCCTAACCTCTCCCACGCAGACGCCACTAGCGCCCCGGTGTCCCAGTCTAACCGAGACATTCACCCTTTCACCTCCCCCTTCCATCCGCTCAACTCTCCGATTCCCGCTACGCAGGCAAAGTATGTGGCGTGATCCGACCAAGGCTACTGCTTACCCACCCGCCACACCGGCGGGTACGGCCCAGTCATTCTCGGAGACACGAGCCTCGGGAAGCCATCAAACACCAACCCGAGCTGCGTGGCCTCCATCTCCAACCATGCTCGTCGATCCCCCGGAAGCTGCAGGACGTCAGCGCTGCGGACGGCTCCGCCCAACCCCTGTCGGCATCGCCCGCAAACTCCCCCAACGCACGAGGAGGAGGGACCAGCGCCACAAGTGAATGCCGGACGAGGCATGAGGATGTCACGCAGTAGATCAACGACCTCCAAGATAACCTCCCCCTTCACTTCCGGCCCGCGGACAGCGTTGTCTCCTGTGTCCCAGCCCTCTGGCGGTGTGTGTGTTGCGACCGGGGAGAGGATCCCGATGGCTGACCCAGCAGGGCGCCCCCGCCGCTCGTCCCCGCCACTCCGTCGCAAGGCAGGGGCAGTGCCGGCGTTGCAGAGCGGAGCAGGCACATCCCTCTTATTGACAATTACTGCACCACAATGCATGCTTGGTATGTCCACTCCAGCCATGTAGTCCTCTCAAAACCCATCACTTTCCGTTCCACCTCATCATCATCAGCCCAACACACCCACGCCCACCCTCCTTTACCGCGTCTTGTATCCCTCTATCCCCATCCGTGTAGCCTCCCCAGACGGCTGCTGTTCAGCCAGCCAGCACCGACCCCGCTCCCATGACCCAGGCAACCTACACGGCGGCCCCCACGAGCCTCTCCCCCTCCCGCGACGCGGACGTCAAGTCGCGCTCAGTGGCGCCGTGAGTCCCGCTCCCTACCGCGCTGATGCCAGCACGCTTGTCGCCGGGAACGGCACGACCTCCATCGCATCGCAGAGCACATCGTCGCTGTCGTCGTCCAGCGGGGCCGCGGGGCCCCCGCCTATCCCGCCCAAGCCCATGGCCACGGCCACAGCCACACCCACCGATGTCAACTGCCCCGGCCAGCCGTCCCGCCGCCTCGAGATCGTGCTGGAGCAGGACGGCGGACAGGTCGAGCGCAAGTACATCCCGCCGAGCTACAACCCGGCGTGGGGCGAGCGCTGCACGCCCACCGACGCGCAGTGGCAGGCCGGCCCGCGATCGCAGGCCGGCCCGCTGGCCGCGATGGGCAAGATGGACGGCCGAGATGAGAGGTCGTGGTGGACAGTTCAAACCGGATGCAACCACGTCAACAGTGAAGCATCGGCGGCCGAAGGAATGCTTAGGGCCGCGTGAGGATTTCTGGGTCTGTGGTATACCCGTCAATCCGCGCTTTTCCTGGAGCATGAAGCTTGTCGGCGACTTGGACGCTCTCTCGACGCGCGGCAATTGGGCGGGGTCGCGTTCCCTTCGACGGCCATTGGACCTGCCGCCCGAAGCCGCTCGATGCCGAGCGTGCCGGTGCCGTGTCGCCGTGCTGGTCGGCGGAGCAGGGGCGGGGGAGGACGTTGTCGGGTGTCGGACCTGGATCTCGGTGGGTGGTGCTTTTCGGGTGGAGGTAGACGGCCGGGCGATAGTGCGGGCTATCAACTGCGGCTGGGGAGAGGACGTGGCTCGGGAGCGGCGACCATCCGGACACAAGACGTTCATTTTGACAGCGACGCGATGTATTCTAGTCTCTTCCTCTTCGGTTGCTCGTCTTGCTCACTACCACTTTCCACGTCGTCGCCAGTATCTCGGTGTCCATTGTCGATCTCGTCGATCCCGTCAATCTCGGCCCAGGGTCATTCCGCTCGGATACAACTCTCTCCCGTCACACCCACCTCGGCAATCTTAATGACAGTGGTCAGGCGACCAGCGCCGGCCGGGAAACGCGGGAGCAGCAGTGGATCCCCCTCACCTTTACCTTCGCCCCGGCGGCGGCCCTCCCCCTCCCCCTCCAGCTCGGGCTCGAGGTCAAGAGGCAGCAGCCGCAGCGATGTCGTCGACGCCGCGCTCGACCACACGGCCTTCCCGCACATCATGGACGCGGTCCTCGCGCACGCGTCACACGGTGCACTCCTCGCCCTGCGCGCCGCCTCCCGCAGCTGGCGGACACGCGTCGACGCGATCCTGCACGCGCACGTCTCCATCAGCCCCGACCTGATCCCCCGCGCCAGCACGGGCGTCCTCCCCTTCCACAACTCTTATGCCTCCCCGATCGGCACGCTCGACCTCATCAACCTCGGCCCGCCCGGCTTCACACCCCCTTCCTCCCCCTCCTCCACCTCCCCGTTCTCCACGCTCTTCCGCCCCCGCCCGCCCCCCCTCCCCCGAGCCGTCACTACCCTCCGCATCCTCGGCGACCTTGACTGGACGTGCACGGCGCCCCTCCTCCCCGCGTGCGACACGCTGGTCCTCCACTCCCCCCTCCCCCTCATCCAGGGCTCGACGTATACGCCGCGCCTGGCCTCCCCGCGCGGCCTGACGGACTCGGCGGCGTGCGCGGCCTTCCTGGCGCGCTGCCCGCGCGTCGTGCTTGCCCTCTCCGCCCTCCGCGGCGCCAGCGTCTACATGCTCGCAGACGTGCTGCGTGCCCGCGAGGTTGTGCTGTTGGCGGACGGGGGCGAGTGGCGCGACGCCCTCGCCGCGCTGTGCTGCCTCCTCGGGGCGGTGCTGCTCAACCGCGCGGCCGAGACGCAGTTCACGCTCGTGGACGTGCTCGAGGCCGGGAGCGCGTGGCGGAGCCTGGGGGCGGGGGGGTGGGGGGCGGACGGGTTCTGGGGGGACGGGATGGGACTGTTCCGCCTGGCGGGGCACGAGTTCGCGCTCAGCGACGCCGAGGTGCGCGCGCGGATGGAGAAGAGCGTCGGGTTTCTCTCGGTTGAGGAGTACGAGGCGCGAGTAGGGGATGAAGCCCGCGTTGCAATCTAGGACATTGTCAGTGTGTGCTGTATCCATGTATCTATACTCAGAAGCGAGATGGGAGTTGGTTGGGAGCGAGCGCGCGCGAGCACGAGCGGGTTGCGTGCTTCGGCTCGGACCGATGGTTGCCGAGACGACTCACCACCACCGCCACTACGACCTTGCTATATCCGCGCTTGTTGCATGCATCTGAGTGCTGAAAGATATCACTGAGAGAGGAATGCGTGGTCTCTTAATGTCCACGCAAGCCAGAGTCAGCTGCGCTCGAGTCGACGCGTCGGAGCAATGCAGATGACTCGGGGACGCAGTGGATGACGCGCTGCCGAGAAAGTCGTGTGCTGCCATGCCAAGTGACAGATGTCCCACCTCCACTCTCATCTGCCCACTTCATCCGCCTTCCTCGCATCTCTTCCCCTCTCTTTCTCCCATCGTCTCTCCTCCTCCCCTCACATCCCCTCTTGACTCAAACCCCAAACCTCCGCGATGGACGCCGCCACCACCAAGCTCGCCAGCCTGGAACTTAAAGGGCCGGGCGGCAAGCCCCTGGTCAACGCCGCTGTTGTCGGCGAGTTCGAGGACGCCAAAGCGGCCTACAACGGCCCGAAGCTCAGCCGGCGTATGTGGGAGAACGAGCACCACGCTAAGACCGAGGGGCTGGACTATGTGTTCCGCATCAGTGAGTAGGGAGTGGAGCCAGACGGCGCCGAGTAACGCGACTGTCTGATCCACCTTCCCTCCCTCCGCTGTTGGTTGCAACGAAGCTGACCCCAGCGTACGACGACGAGGCCAACCCTTCGGGCATGATCAACTTGTGCGCCTCGTCATGGCACCACTGACCCCAGGGGCATGGCCGAGAACACGATGCTCACCAAAGACTACCTCGAGGTGAGCAGCCGGGTTGGCCCGCCCCCCCCCCCCCCCACCCCCCGCCTGCAGCTGACAACAGTACTACGGCAAGGTGTTCTCCAAGGCCCTCCGCCCGAACGACTTCACGTACGGCACCCAGTCAAGCGCGAGTAAGCGCTTCCACGAGGCCGTGGCCAACATGTGGAACGAGTGCGTTACCTTCCCGCCTTCCTCCAAGACTCGGCGCCATCCATTCCTATCAGCTTTCCGTTGCGTGCATCCCAGCTGACCCCAGGAACTTTGCCCCACTCACGCCCGTGCAGCCGGACGACATTGCCACGGCTCCGGGCGCGACTGGCGCGCTGGACCAGCTGTTCAGCGTGCTCGGCGACGCCAGCGATGCTGTTCTGATTGCCGCTCCTCAGTGAGTGGGCTGCAGCGTGCTCGGTGTCCCAGCATAGGTGGCCCTGCGCAGTCCTTATCGACAGCAAGCCTCGAGTATCTACCTTCCCCGCTTGCTAACCTCAGCTACAACGGCTTCGACGCGAACATGGTCGTCCGCTCCGGCGCGCACATCGTCCATGTGTACGGGCCGGAGCCTGACGTTGCGTTCACAACGCCTGGCGCCGAGATCGCCGCGTTCGAGCAGGCCATGGAGGACTGCAAGGCTAAGGGGCTGAACGTCCGCGCTGTCGTGAGTGATAGAGGCTTAGCTGCCCAGGGAAAGCAGCTGACAGCAGCTTCTCTGCTCTCCCCAGAACCCGTGGGGCCGCACGTACTCGAAGGAGGTGTTGCTCGACTACGCGCTCTTCGCCGAGAAGCACGACATCCACCTCATCTCGGACGAGATCTACGCGCTGAGCGTGTGGGACAACCCAAGTGGGTCCTGGGCGCCAGCTGCCGTGTGCACAAGCCAGCTCACAGACAGAGATCTCCAACTCGCCTCCGTTCATCTCGATGCTCTCGCTCGACGTCGAGAAGGAGACGGGGAAGAAGTTTAACAATTCGCGGCTGCACAGTGAGCTACACCCTCCTCTGGTAAAGCTGACATCAGTCGTGTACAGCTTTAGCAAGGAGTACGCTAATCCTTGAGGGGTGCTGACATTAGCTTCGGGTGCAACGGGTTCCGTCTCGGCGTGATCATCAGCCAGCACAACCCACTCGTGATCCGCGGGTTGCTGCACATCGGCTTCGTTGCGAAGCGTGAGTGCACGGTTGTCACGAGTGTCTTCGCTGCCTGTGCCCCGACTACAACTGACACCAGTCGGGTCTATCGGCGACGCGCTCATCTCCCACCTGATCAACGACAAGGCGACGTTCAAGTCGCTTGTCGCCAAGAACGTTGACGCGCTGCGCGCCTCGTCCGAGAAGATGGCAGCGTTCTGCGAGAAGCAGGGGTGGAAGCCGGTGCCCGTCAACTCTGGCCACTTCATGATGGTCGACGCGGGCAACCTCGGCTTCAAGACCATGGACGAGGAGAAGGACTTTGGGCGGCACTGCATCGACTTTGGTGTCGGTGTGGTGAGTACAGCGAGGCTTTGAGTCTGGTAGCTGACCCCAGGGTCTCGGGCAGTCGTACCACGCGCGGACACCAGGGTGGCTGCGCCTGACGCACACGTACGCGCCCGACTGGCTCGACCTTGCGCTCGAGAGACTCGGCAAGGCGGTGGACGCGTGGCGCGCGCGGTCGTAACCGGAGGGGCGATGGAAGAGGCGATGAGGATCGATATGCAGACGGAGATGGTACAAGCAAGGCGCGTGGCGGGACGTGGACCCTGCTGTGGACGGAGAGACGACGGGACGCACCAGGCAGAGGAGGGGCGTGGGCTAGCTCAGTAGTAGTGTGGTGTCTGCCACGAGACGCGTGCAACTTCATTCCGCGCATGGTATGCCGCTCATACCCGCTTTACATGGACAGCGACTTCTACCTATGTCTACGACCCCTTCTACCTTCTACTTCTGTCCTGCTCCTTGAGCACTACGCGCCCTCCCAGTCCGTCCCCTCATCAACCGCCCGATACGGCTCGAGCGCAGCAAACAACCTTCCAAAAGTCCCCTCATGCCACCCCTTGACCCGGTCCCACTCCTCCTTCGGCAGCGTGCCATGCAGCATCATCAGCCACCCCCCGACAATGCAGTCGGCATAGCACGCCTCCGCGCCATTGATGAAATCGCCCTGGGTGCGCGCGTAGACCTCCGCCAAACCCTTGAGCGTCCTCTCGAGCGACAGGAGGGTGCTTTCTCTCGCCTCGGGCGACAGCGCAAACTCCTCCCACCTGGTGATCCCCGCAATGCTGGCGCGGCGCACAAACTCGGCCTGCGTCTGCGCCCGCGTCGCGGGGTCGAACGGAAAGCCAAAGGTACACAGCCCCGTGTGGGCGGTGAATGCGGCGTCGACGGCCATGTTGAACGCGGCGTACGCGGGCTGCGGGCGCCCCGACACGTCGCTGAGCGGCACGAGGAGCGGCAGGTCCGCGGGGAGGGTATAGTCCAGCGCGAGCGGGGGGAAGAGGGGCGGCCCGGGGCGCGGCGCGAGGTGCAGCGCGATGTCGAACGAGTCGCCGAGGAGCGCGCCGTCGTCCAGGATCGGGAGGGTGTAGAAGGCCGCGCCGTCCGCGAACTGCCGTCCCCCGGGGATGTGCAGCGCCCGGCGCATGGTGGCGATCTGGGGGAGGGGCACCCAGACTGTGCGGTAGGACGCCTGTTTGAGGTTGAGCGCGAGGCGCGACTTCCAGGGGTTGGGGGAGCAGGCTGTACGATGGCGCGGGGGCGCCATGGCGATGTCGTAGAATGTCATGGGCATGGTGGGGTGTGCGATGGGCGGGATGGGATGGAGTAGATGGGGATGGAGGAGCGGGAGAAGAGATGGAGAGGAGAACAAGACTGCTGCCTCGCTTGCTGGCTTGGCGCGCCTCAAGCGCAACGGCAAAGTCCGACATCTCGCTCCTCGGTGATGGACAACGCTGTGAGCGACCTCGACCTCCACTGCCACCCCTGCGCCGTTCTATTGTCGTCCCCACCAAACGGCACCCTGCCACGCCCGCCATACGCCTGGCAGCGCCAAACCGGCCAGACAACGTCTGAGTTTAAACTCGGCGAGCGCGTAGGCCCAGTCTCGGATGCATAGGGAGACGTGCGTGTTCCGGACGTCGGCGAGAAGGCGTTAATCTTGGAGGTGCCGGATGTCGACCTCCCCCATGCGGCTGAGACCCCGCGTGCGGGGCGCGCGGGGTGCCAAAGGGGCGCCTTGTGAAGGTCAGGTGCGTACGAGGCCCGTGGGAGGAGGTGTGGGCGATTCTTGGTCGACGAGAAATAGCACGAGCCAGATCCGGCGGAGACCTTCTGCAGCTCAGTGTGCAATGTGCGCCGAGCCAGCACCGAGTACAGCCCTTCGGCCAGTCTGCGCCATGCCGGTCCATTGACTACAGCCTACAACTTGGCCGGCGACCCGTCCGCCTTCCGGATCCGCACCACCGCCTTCCCGAACACCTTGCGCGTCTCGAGATCGCCCAGCCCCTCCGCGAGCTCCCCGAGCCCCTCGTAGATCCGCTCATGCAGCACCGGGGTAACCTTCCCGCCCGCGACCATGTCGAAGCACGCCTCGATCGTCCGGGCGTACCGCTTGGGGTCGCGCACGCTCGTCTCGCCCCCGCGCACGCCGAGCACCTCGACGTTCTTGAGCAGCACGAGGTTGGCGGGGACCTTCTCGATGCTCCCCCCCGCGAACCCGACGACCAGCAGGCGCGCGTTCCAGTTCACGACCTTGAGGCTGGGCACGAGCAGCCCGACGGGGTCGTACACAATGTCCACGCCGCGGCCCGCGGTGAGGCGCTTCACCTCGTCCTGCCACGGCTGGGTGTAGTCGATGACGTGGTCGCAGCCCGCGGCGAGGGCGACGGCGCGCTTCTTCGCCGTCGACGCCGTGCCGATGACCTTGCACCCGAGGCCTGGGTCAGCTCCCCCGGGCTAGAACCCACCCTTGGCAATCTGCACGGCCGCGATCCCGACACCGCCAGCCGCCGCGTGGATGAGCACCCACTCGCCGGCCTTCGCCCGCCCGCGGCCGACGATGGCCTCATAGCTCGTCGGGTAGGCGACGTAGAACGCCGCGCCCTGCTCGTAGCTCATGGAATCGGGGAGGGGGAGGAGGTTGGCGGGCAGCGCGACGTTCTGCTCCGCATAAGCGCCCAGGCCGCGGCCGATGACGCGGTCGCCGCGCTTGAAGCGGCAGCCGGGGGGGATGGGGGAGTTCTGCGCGATTCGGCCCGCGAACTCGACGCCGAGGGTGAACGGGAGGGGTGGTTTGTCTGGAGTCAGCGAGGGGAATGGTGGGAGGAGAAGAGGGAGAGCAGAGGAAAGGACAGAGAGGAGGGAGAAGAACCCACGCTGGTACAGGTTCTGCGCCTGAAGCACGTCGAAGAAGTTGAGGCCGGACGCGTACACGTCCACCAGCACCTGGCCGGGGGCGGGGACGGGCGGGGGGATGTCCGAGCTGCCGTTAGCACAGTACATATCGTGTACATGCACACCTTGTGCTCGCGCGGGTGGGCGTGGTACTTGATCTGGAAGGCCTTCATGGTCGGTGGAGAGGACGAGGGAGGACGAGAGGCTTATGTGGGGAAGTGGGGGGGGATGTCGCTGGTGACACCATCGGCTTCGGCCATGTCCGTGCCCGGTCTGTGCCGGTTATCACGGGTACCAGGGGAGGGCCGTCTCGTTCTCCTGTCGTCCACCAACCCCGTCGCCTTGGCAGATGCTTACATGCACACTATACTACATACACACACACAGATGGTGGTTGGGGGCACCAAACTCGTCATCGCTGCGTCTCCTGCGTTCTCTCGCCCCCTGTTCTCACGCCCACTCGAGCGTAAACGCCGCCTCGCCCACGCGCGCGCGGTACGCCTTGTGCGTCTCAAAGCTGATCGCGCCGCGGGCGACGGCACGCACCTCGTCGTCGCTCCAGCGGCACCCGTCCGCGCGGACGTGCTTAAGCACGGCATCCTCGAGCGCGGCCTCCTCCCCTGCAAGCCAGGCCGGTAAGTCGCCGGAGGCGACGAGGACAAACGGCGGCGGGCGGCTCTCGACGCGGCGCAGTGGCTCCTTCACGCGGTCCGCGAGGACGCGCCCCAAGGCGCGGCGCAGCTCGTCCGCCTCTCCCTCGTACGCGGTGTCGAGGAGGATGACGACCTCGCGCACCTCGGTGCTCAGTGCCGTGAGGCAATAGAGCAGCTCGCGGTTCTTGTGCATGTACGGCGGGGAAGCGTAGTTCACGACGACACGCTCGACCGAGTGACAGAGGTGCAGCGCCCAGCGCGAGGGGCCCGAGCCAAAGTGCGTGAACCTATCGTGCGAGATCTGGACGAGGGTGCGCCCGCGCGGGAAGTCGGCGACGGAGAAGGGCGTGATGCCCCCGTAGTTCCGGACCACAGGCGGCGCGAGAAACGGGAGAATCGGGCACGGCGGGCGGAAGTCCCACTCCTCCGCCTCCTGCTCGACGTCGAGGCAATGGACGGCGGCGTGGAGGTCTGGGCGGGAGGCGAGGTCGAAGGGGAGGCGGTGATGCTCACCCTCCAGCTTCGATACAACGCTGTAGCCCTTCACGAGGGCGAGATGGCGCACCAGGCGCCGGTCGGATGCGTCCCGCCACGAGCGGCACGTCGCGCGCAGGGCCACGAGCCCGCCATACGGCGCGTGTGCGAAGATGGCGTCGATGATGTGGGGGTAGGCGACGTAGTCGATCATGACGGAGGGATTGGTGGGTGGCGAGGCGGCGCAGCAGACATCTGCGGTTAGCTCAGCATGCAGGGGAACTAGCTCACTGATGCGGACGCCTTCACAGGCTGGATGATGTTGAGGACGATGTTGAGGACGATACCAGCCGAGTTGGGTGGCAATGTCATGTGCTGGGTGGAGCCCCCCAATCAGGCGGGGCCGAAGTACTCCGAAGTTGATCCGAGATATAGCGATGCCGCCGGACACGGCGACGTCGCTGTCGGCCGACACGCGCCGGCGACCTACCACCGTGAGAGGAGGTCGTGCTTGCTCTCGCCGAGCACGGTGCGGTACTGCTCGAGCGACATGAACTTCAGCTTGCGCTTGACCTTGGCGACCTTCTCGCGGTCGCGGGGTCGTGGGGCAATGTCGTGCGCTGCCTCGAGGATGACGGTGCGCAGCGAGTTGCGCATCTGGCGCTCGTTCCACGTCCCTGCGTGCTCGTTCCACGACTTGGCCCACGCCTCTCCCTCGACAAGAATGACCTCTAGCACGCCGGGGCGCAGCGCCGCCTGCGCAATCGACCGCACCATGTGCCCCGCATAGATGCTGTCGACGGCGGGCAGCGCGCCGTCCTGCACGCGCTGGAAGACGTACGCGCACGCCGTCTTGCCGCTCACGCCCGACTTGCCTGTCGAGTTGCTGCACCACAGCAGCGGCGTCGTGGTGGTGTAGTAGACAGGAGACGCGATGATCGTGCAGTCTGCGCGCGGGTACTGGGCCATGACGGGGTGGCCTGTGCGGTGCATCCGCACGACAATGTCGGGGCGGCCGAGGATGGCAGCGGGGTCGAGCGTGCCGCTGTCGGGGTCCATGTTGCGCAGGTACGAGCCGCGGAATCGGACGACGGCGACGTTGGGGATCCGCCGGAGCTCGTCCACCTCGCCGAGGTCCCAGTTGCCGTCGGCGCGGTCAATGTCGACAACGCGCACCGCCTCGGCGAGGTGCTCGTCGAGGCTCCAGTCGGTGCGCGGCATGCGCCCGAGTACCGAGCGCACAGACGACGGCGGTGTCGCGAGGGTGCCGAGCAGGCGGCCGATGAGGCTTGTGCCCGCGGGCGCGCGGACCACAATGTGGTGGAGCAGCACCTCGTCCACCTGGTCGCGCAGTTCCGAGCACGTCGCGCGCAGCACGAGCAGGCTCTCGTACGGGGCGTACTTGAACACAGTCTCGAAGATGTGTGGGAAGGCTGTGCGGTCGAGTTTGGAGACGGCGGGCTCGAGCGGGGCCGCGGGGTGAGGGGGGGAGAGGGAGAGGATGTTGGGGATGGCTGGTGGGGTGGGGAAGCGGAATGAGCGGATTGTGAGGTCGTCTAGGGAGAGCTTGTCCATCTTTCCGTCGAGGAGAGATCCCCTGCCGGGGGTGAGTGTTGGGAGCGAGGACATTGCTGATGCTGGAGAGGAGAGTGGTGGAGAGAGAGAGAGAGAGAGAGAGAGAGAGAGAGAGAGAGAGAGAGAGTTGTGGAGAGAGCGAGGAGACGTGGGCGGGGATGAATTCACCGCACGCTCACCGTCTCAGGGTCACCGTTGGGTGGTGTTGTTGGGTGGCAAAACACGCTAGACCGGCAACTAAGCGCCCTAAGCGTCCCCGCAGCACATGATGAGCCATCGAGACGAGACGAGGTATGCACCTCGACGCGTCGGCGTGGAATGTGCGTCCAGTCGCGCCGAGCTGCAGCTTAGCGGCCTGGGTGCGGCGACGGGGGCGGAGCGGACGTACGGGGTGAAGTGGGTGGATTAGAAGTAGATTTGGTGATGCGGCTGTCTCATGTTGATAGTGAGGAGCGAGGGAAGGTGAATGAGCAAAGGCTGACAGGCAGTGAGCAATCACTACTCTCACCACCGCCATCCCACCACTCGCTCTCTCCATTCAGCAACCTCCAGCCCTGTGCATATCTCCACAGTCACCAAATGATCGCCTTCGACTGGGCCTCCCTGCTCCACTGGCGCTCCTACCGCCTCTGGCTCTCCAACCTCCTCCCCTTCATCGACCCCCCCGATCCCACCATCCACCCCGTCTTAACCAAGTACCGCAACGTGTTGTGCAGGCACAAGTCCACCCTCCTCACCCTCCTGTGGGGCGAGAACACGCCCGACTCCCGTCAAGTACTCCTCGATGCAGCGGCCAAGGTGGACAAGACGATCGCGCAGGACCGCGCCCTCAACCGCGCGATCAACGCCGGCGGACGCCTTGAGGACATATCGGCGGCCATCGAGCGCGCGCTCGTCGCCCGAGACGTGCGTCAGGGATATGCTGCGCTGACGGCAGAGAATGAGCCACGCCGGCCCGGTCGCGCGCGCGGTGTCGACGCCGGGCGGGACGCCGTACCACCTTCCCTCGGACCACTATCCGCCCAACCATCACGCTACGATGCATGCTGCGGCACGCCACCCCGAGAACAGCCGCTCCCGTTCATGAGACTCGGCCGTCGTAGTTTGGTGCATGGTGCACATTCCACCTCTTGATCCTTTGTATGCATGTATCCCGCATGGGCCGAGGCCCACGGACGATCAGCAGAGGTATGCCCACTACACGTCAAGTGTGGACTGCATGCGCCACGTACCACGTCGAACCGTTGAGGGGCAGCCTCACCGCCTGCGTGAGCCGACCGCAACGGAGGTGACGAGGGAGGTGACGAGGGAGGAGCGGGTAGACGAGAAGCAGATCCCATGCTGCCTCAGGTTGACAGCGAGGAGTGAGGGAAGGTGAGCAAGGGTTGACTGTTGAGCAAGCCCTCGCCACCATCACTCGCTCCCATTCAACAACCCCGCCCAACACCTTCTCTACGCCCGTACATCTACTCTCCACATCATCATGCCGCTCTGGCCCCCGTTCCGCTGGCGCACCTACCGCGCCTGGTTCTCCCGCCTCCGTGGCAAACCCCCGCCCGACCCAAACATCCCTCCCGTCGTGCGGAAGTACCGCGCCGCGCTCGCCGAGAAGAAGACCCTCGCCACCCTCCTCTGGGGGAAGAACACGCCCGAGTCCCGCCAGGTCCTGCTGGACGCGGCGGCCAAGGTCGACAGGACGGTGGCGCAGGACCGCGAATTCAACCGCGCGATCAACGCCGGCGGGCGGCTCGAGGACATCTCGGCCGCCATCGAGGCCGTGCTCGTCGACCGTGCCGTCAGTTGGTATAGGGCCCGCTGACGGTAGAACGCCCGCCAGGCGCCAGCACCGGTCGAGCCGACTCCGCCCAGCCAGACTGCCCGCAACAGAGGGGGTTACGGCAGCCAGTACACTTGCGTCCAGGTTGTACACCCCATGACCCGCACGCCGCAGAGCCAGTTCACCTAAGCGTGCTGTGTAGAGCCACCCGTCGATCGCAATGTATGCATGTAGATCCCGCATGGGCCGAGGCGGCATGAGCCGGAGCTGACTTGAGTGAACAGGTCGGCAAAGAAGCCGCGAAGCCGCACAGCTCTTCAGCGGCCATCAAGTGGTCGGGAAGCCGCTCCAGACCACCCCGTTCCACCCACTCGCCCTCTTTCGACGTCCTATCCATTTTCCACCTGCCCATCTCCCCCACAGATCCACATGCGTATCTTCGGCTGGTTCAAGAACAAGGCGACCGTCGACCCGCCACCCCACCCGGTGGTGGAGCAGTTCCGCAGAGAGATCAAGAGGCGCCCGAAGGGCTTCTACATCCTCAACTGGGGCAAGAAGAACACGAACAACTGCACCATGCTGTTCGAGTGTGCCCGCGCCGTTGACCCAACCATCGCGTTGGACGCGCAAGTCAACGGCCTCTTCCAGGAAAGTGGCCCGGCGACACTCAAGGAGGTAGCGGACACCATCGAGGCAATCCTCGTCGTCCGCGCAGCGGTGACGGCCCCCGAGGCTCCCAACCCGAAGCCAGTGCGTCCTCCGAAGTGATGAGCTGACGACAGAAGCAGAAGCGCAGGCGCGGCATCCTGAACAAACTCTTCCGCCGTGGGTGCTAGGGCTAGTTGCTGCCCCCGAAGCCAGGACGCAGCCGTGCAACCGGGAGCGAAGAGAGGCCCACGCCGCCACCGTTCAACACGACGTGCCGTGAAGCCTCCATGCACCACCTTTCCGTAGCTGGGAGTAGACCCGAGATGTATGCGTGTAGATGGTCGGACTGGGCTGGCAGCTTCGGGTGTCGCCACTTGCCACTCTATCCACCCCATCCGTCATCACCACCTACGAGTTCCCACACGAATCAGACGCGACGCAGCGCTGATGACTACATGGAGGACTGAGCGGGGGAAGCCCAGAGAAGGCCGCAGAGCGTCTCTTAGCCAACAGCGGGAAGCATAGAGCTAACCCCTCTTCGCCGCAATAGTCTGGCTATTCTCCATCCACCCATGGCGGCAACAGATCAACATGGGCCTCGCCACTGTCTCATCGCTCCTCGGCGATTAGACCGACGTCGCCAGGCGTTCACATGGGAGTTCATCAACAGCTGCCACCACACCAGCCTCAACGGCGAGAAGAACGCCAAGAGCTGCGCCGAGCTGCTCGCGTGCGCGGTCAAGGTCAACAAGACGATCGCCATAGACCCCGCGGTCAACGCCCTCCTTCAGGCCGACGGAACTCCGACCCTCCACGGGGTCAAGGAGGGCCGAGGAGAACCTCGTCGCTCGCGCGGCCGCGCGTGCTGCACCGGCCCCGACGTATGTACGCTGCTGAAGGAGCTGACGCCAGGTCGAGGTCGGAATGCGGCCGAACTATGCCCGCCGCATCGGCACCAAGCTCTTCGCTTGACCCCATAGGAGGAGCAGATCATGCATGTTGATCGTGACCCAGCTAGTGCCGCCACTCACATCCTCTCTATCCACCATGGACGTCGCCCCCGTCGTGAAGCGGTACCGCGCCCTCATCGTCAAGGACAAGGGGCTGGCCGAGGTGCTCCTCTGGGGCGCGCCGGACACCGCCATACGCATGCGGCTGCATGCGGTTGCGAGCAAGGTCGAGCCCGAGCTCGTGCTCGACCCGGCGTACACGAGCATCCTGCAGCGCGACGACCTTGCCCTGATTGAGATGAGCGATGCGGTCGAGGCGCTGCTGGTCGCACGGGAGGCGGTGAGTCGCGGGCGCGGCGAGCGGGCGAGCGTGCGCAGGTGCGGCGAGAGGAAAGGGGGGGATGAGAGCAGGCGTGGAGGAATGCGGAGAGAAGTGGAGGCGTGGACGCGAGTCCGACAGAGGGAGAGCGCGGACCATGCTGATGCCAGGCGAGTCTCGAGTCGCCGAACGGCAGCCAGCGGTAGCCCGCCCGCCGTCGCCATCTCCCACCTCCACCCTCGAGACCGCCTCCGCCACCAGGCAGAAGCATCCGCCTTCAAAGCCCCCGCCTCTGAAGCATGCACCAGCACGGCTCGGCTCGGCCGGCCGGGACTGCCATCCCTCACCACGGCGCGCCAATCACGAACATCCGCACGACCATCCGAAGCATATCCACCCTTCTGTCACGTAGTTCTTGGAGTCTATGCATGCTCCTGTGCATACGCGCGGCCCTCGGGCGGACTCGGTGGCTGGCGAAGCAGCCTGCCGATGCATGATCATGCCGATGCATGCGGTGAGAAGCTGGAGAATGGATGGTTCGGTGGTGGATGCTGCGATGCACAATCGCGGTGGTGCATGTGTCGGCTCGAGAAGTGGCCGGGTAAGCCGAAGAGTGGCGGATCGGCGGACAATGTACCACCACATCTTGGCAGATGCGGATTGCGTGAACAAACCTGCCAACAAGGTATGGGCGTGGATGAGGCGGCGCGCGCACTCATGGAGCCTCTCTCGTCGCCGAGCTGAATGCTGGATGCAGTGACCGCGTCGCCTTGCTTCTTTGCCCCACCCCGGTCTGAGCATCCCCGCACAGACACAAAGTGGAGGCGGTCCACGTCCGTCTCGCATCTCCCTTCTCCCCACTCCACCATGAACCCCAGCGCGCGCCCCCCAATCCCCGCGACCAAGAACGTCAAGGCCTTCCGCAAGGCGCTGGGCAAGGTGCAGCGCCAGCTCGCCGACGCGCTCGCGTACGGCCGAGACGGCGAGGCCCGGGGGCTGCTCGACGCCGCCGTGCGCAAAGTCGACCCCGGGCTCGCCTTTACGCCCCAGTACGCGTCGATCAGGGACTACCCGCAGCCGTTTGGGGTGTTCCGCGAGGTCGTCGAGTGGATGATCCATGAGCGGGAGGTGAGTCGGGCGGCGAGAGCAGGGGCGGAGGGCTGACGGCAGACCACGCCGCCGCAGTGGCGCCCGCTGCTGGGGAGCCAGAGCTGCACCCAAAGTTGCGGCAAAGGCTGCGGCCCGAGCTGCGGACCGCAGCCGTGCTGCCAGAGCCAGGGTGGCCCGCTCGGCGGCGGCGCAGGCCAGCTCGTCCCGATGGGCCAGCCGCAGTACCAGCTCCAACCGCAGTGTGGGCAGCTCGCCCTGGCCCAAGGACAGTGTGGGCAGCTTAGCCTCCCGCAAGGGCAGTGCGGGCAGCCCGGACAGCTACAGCCGTACGGGCAGGAACGGCTGCAGGCCGCCCTCGCGCTCCGGCAGCTGCTGGATCTCCAGCAGCTCCTTGCGCCATCACAGGGCATGGCCGGGGTGCAGCGCTGCACGGGGCAGCAGAAGTGCTGCCCGTGCGCAAGGGGGCAGAGGCCGCTGCAGCAGGTATACTATGTGCCTGGGTGGGTGCCGCTTCAATAGTGCAGGGCCTGGGGGCGTGTCGGGGAGGTGGGCGGCGATGTAGAGTATGCATGGCGTGTTGTGTGACGGGTTCAGGATTGAGATGCGTGAATTCTTGGACGAAACATGCATGAGATTGATGCAAAACCGCCTTGTTCCCGCCATTCTCCGGACATCATGCCGCACGCTCCGCCCGCTCAGTCGCAAGAACGCGGCAGCACAGACTACGCGCTGCATCTCAACATCTCGCGCACCGACCGAATCAGCGCGCCCACGCACTGCCGCGCTCAGCCTCTGCACGCCATCTTGCCACCTCCCATCTCGCCGCTCATTTCCTGTCCCCCACTCCGCCATGCCCGACCTCGACACCTCCCGCGCCGTCAAGGCCTTCCGCAAGGCCCTGCGCCGCTCCGAGCGCCTGAACGCCGCCCTCCTGAACGGCCGCATGTCCGCCGCCAAGGTCTACGTCGAGGACATAGCATGCAAGCAGTCCCCCGGCATCGACAGGGAGCCCGCGTACAAGGAAGCCGTCCAAGAGCCGGACTTTTACAAGTTCCGCGACGCGCTCGAGCGCCTCCTCCACGAGCGCGAGGTGAGCTGGTGGCGCTGGCGCCGGTGTTGGTGAGCTACCAGCACCGAGCATGGGGTGCGCTGACGGCAGAAAAAGGTGTGTCTCGAGGCGTGCACCAGCCCGTGCTCGGTCCGCTGCTACCTTGCGGACCGGAGGGGCAGCCGCGAGCTCCGCCGCTTCCGGGACGAGTACGACGAGTGCCGGTACGACTACGCGCTGCCCGTGCCGATGCTCGTTTCCAGCTGCTGCCCGTGCTCCGGGGGGCTGCGTCCAGTGCTGCCGGTTCAGGCGCCGATGCTGCCAGTTCAGACGCCAATGCTGCCAGTTCAGACGCCCATGGTACCGTACCTCCCACCGGCGGGGTTCTATCTCCCGGGGCCGCAGTGGTGCTAGTGTACGTTTAGAGGTTGAACGAGGGGGTATTGGAGAATGTATGGTGATTCTGGTAGGAAACCGTTGGCATCAAAGTAGGGCAACACCCCCCTCATCACACCCGCACACCCAGTCAACCCTGTTTTAACATGGCTCCTACAGCTTTACTGACATTACTACGCTGAAACCTGATACCCGACATCTCCGCCCGTGCAACGCTTCCCATACACCTAGCGGGCACACAGACGGTGAGGAAGCTTGGCGTCACAGAAGGGTGGTAGGTGGTCGGTGTAGTCAGCTTCGCCGTCTGTGTGTCGGTGATCTGCGGTTCGGCGACCCCATCGACACCAGTGGATGCGCGGGATGCGTGCTCCGCCCCACAGATCCACAGAGACTCTCAAGCCGCGACCTGATGCCAGGTGATAGCGAGAGTGCATAAGGCACGTGCGTGGCCGTGCGTCCGAACAATCAGAAGCATGCTGAACACACTCAACGCGGCTGGCTGCATCTCGACTCCTCTCTACAATATCCCGCGGCAAGCCCGTCGGTACAGCATCTTCGAACGCGCCGCGCTACTCTCCTCCAGTCCGAGAAGATCCACGCCGATGGCCACTCCAGGCGAACGGGTAGACAGATCCATGGCGGCCTCGCTGTCGTGGGCGGAGCCCCACGGGGCTCCCCCCCCCGCCATTCCGGGACACGTGACTCCCCCGAGAGTAGACTACGTACTCACGTGACCCGTTACAAGGGCTCACTCCGCATCAACCGTACATAAGCTCCGTACTCCGTAGTCTTGCTCCTTAACGTATGAATCACTCAGTCTCAAGAATCGCCCTCTCTCTCTACGCCTCAGCCCCTCTAGAGCCTCCTCTGCCGGTCTCAAGCATCCCTGCATCGGTGAGGGCCCCGTCTACGACACTCGCCCGTCGACAAGCCCACCAGGGCCCTCCTGCATGTGCCCCCGCCCGTCGAGCCCGCCTCCCCGTTCTCCTTTCACGCCCGCGGGGCCGAGGAGCTAGCATATCCCCCCCTCTCGCCAGGTTTGTACTTTGGCGTCCCCCTCGATGCGGGAGATTACGGCGAGGGTTCAGCGACAGAGGCCCCGCCACCGGGGTACGGCCCCGACGCCAAGCAGAAGCGGACATTCACCCAGAGCCGCCGTAGCGTATCGAGGCTCCGCGTCTTCCGATGACCTGTCGCAAACGTCCAAGGATGCCTCTGCCCCGACGAGGGACAGCCACGGGCTTAGAGCTGCCGCCGTGACTGCCTGCCAACAAAGGCTTTCGGGCCCGGCGCTAGCTGGAATGTGGAGGCGATCGCCGTGGCCGTGCATCCGAACCATCAGAAGCATCCAACAACAACCACAGCCAACGACGCCCAGTCGTTGCACTTCACACTCCACCATGTTCCGCAACCCCTTCAACTCGCACACCCGCCAGGCCATGTACGAAGTTGAGCGAGCTCCCACCCGGCGCGCCAAGTCTCCCGCGCGAGCTCAGCCCAGCCCCCCCACCTCTCCGCAGCCCCCGCGCGCCCTCTCCCGGCCGCATGCTCCCAACACCGGACGCTCCAGCCCCAGAATGGACAGCACCGTGGCCGTCGTGGACGGCCCGGCGAGATACCACCCCCGCCCGTCCAGCAGCCACGTCTTCATGCGCCCGCGCGGCTTCCGGCCCCGCGACCGGCCGCCGAGCAGCTTAAGAACCGACACAATGCGCAGAACCCAGATCAACGCCCCGCCTAGCACCGTCAGCGGCATGGAGACTGACACGAGCACCGCCGAGCCCATCCTCCCCCCCGGGTTCAGCACCGCAAACCCCCCACCCCGAGGCCGGCGCGACCCCAACGCGCTCCCTCCGCCCCCCCTCACACACGAACCTCCGGTGCCCCCCACTTCACCGAGGCCGGAGGCACGCCGCCCACCGCCCCATACCGCCTCGAACCAGGGATCGAACGGACGTCTCCAGCCGCAGCCGCAGACCCGGCCCGACCACGCCACGGCCGCCAACCTCATCACCACCCCCACGCAGCTCGCCCCGATCGCACCACGTCCAAGTGCGCCTCCGCCAGCGCCTCTGCGGCCCCACCACACCCGCCTCCCCTCCTCCCGCACGCCCTCCACCCTCCCGCCCTACCGCCCGCTCGACCCCGAACCGGCCCCCAGAGTCGTGCGCTACCGCGCATCGCTTGCCGGCACTAGGGTGGGCGGGCAGCCGCTGCTCGCCGCGATGCTCTGGGGCCCGAACGGGACGACCGAGCGGCGCGCGGTGCTGGCTGCGCTGCGGCATGCCGCGCCAGAGCTGGACCTCGACCTCGATGCGCGCGTGACTGGCGCGCTCGCCAACTCGGACACCCTGTGGGCCGCGAGTAATGCCATCGAGGCGATTCTGGTGGAGCATGCGCCGAATGAGCGCGGGGAAAGACGGTGGCGGAGGTGGCGGCGGGCGGTGTGTTGTCTGGACCCGGGAGTTTAGAGGAGAGGAGAGGTGGGATAGAGCAACAATGAAATGTGGACTGGGGAGTGGCAGGTGGCGGACATTATCGGGGGTTTCGGCCAATTTCGCCGCAGTAACCAGATCCGGCTCGATCGCAGAACATCCAGGCCTGCAGACGCCTGCCAACACCCAGTCATGGCCAGCCATCCCCCCAGCCATCCCCAGGAGCGCTGGATAGCCGTTCGCACGCACCGCAAAAACGACGCTTCGCGCCACACACTCTCTGACGGAGAATTGAACTCCGGTCTCCCGCGGTCACACAATGACAAGCGAGCATACTAGCCACTATACGATCAGAGATGGGCCGTCTGATTACGTGCCTCGGCGAGCGACAAGTGGGCGCGGGCTTCCCGCCGTTGAGTACCGCATGGTTGCCGGCAGCGGAACTGCTCTGTGCTCGGCCCAGCCCTCTGCATATCGAGTACGCCTCTGGGACCTCTCTACGGGGCGGTTCCAAGCACCTTTGCGCACTGCTCTCCCCATGACAGCTGGTTCGGGGCCACAATCCCGTTCTCCGCCTGCCCCTCCTCGAAGTCCTGCACGATCTCGACGCACGTCTCGGCGTGGGGCGGGATGGTGCCGGACGGTGCGCTCGGCAAGCCAGTGACGGCGCCGACGACGGCGCGGACCTCCACCGGCGGGGAAAGGCTCGTGCGCACCAGCGTGCCCGGCGACGGCTGGATCTGCGGGCCGCGCTCGGTGCAACCTATGGAGGGAGGGGTGCACGAGGGTTGCGGGTTCGGGACGTGCCTCGACGTCGGACTTGGTTGGCGGTTCCGGCTCGCCGATGGCCGCAGGGCGTTGGCGGCGGCGATAGAGCCACGCCGCGAGGAGGAGGAGCTGGGCGCCGACGACGCCACCGATCTCGGTCAGTGCGGCCGCGGGGGACTTACGACGCCGCCGATGAGCGCGCCGTTGGACTGGGTGCGGGGCGACTCGTCGGGAGTGGCTGCGGTGTAGGTGCTCCCAGTGGGCAGGGAGATTCGGGGGCTGAGATTAGTCTGAGCCTGGGGGACGTACCTGCTGCTCCTTGAGGGTGTCCTGGAAGGCCCGCGGGCTGGGTAGGACGTGGAAGACCGGGCGCTTCCCGTGCTAGCCGCGGGCCTGTTTGCGGTCGTGAGGGCAATGGAGGGGAGGAGAGGCTTGGAGCGCGATCGGGTCGCCAAATCGGACGCCAGACTCTGGCACCACACGCTCGTGTCTTGCTCAATGCACCGGGGGCGGGCCGTTCCCTGCGCGTTGGCTGGGACCGCCCCTGCTAGGGAGAGTAGGAGGGCCAGGAGGCGCATCGTGAGAGTGCGGCGTGGTCTGGAGGAGAGTTACCTGGACCACTGAGGGGGTTGAGGTGGATGGGCTCGACGGGGAGGAGCGCAGAGGAGACTGAGCGTGACGGTAAGCGGGTGGGCAGAAGCACACCGGGGCACAATGAACTTCGAGAAGGAGCTTGGCATGACTCTAGACGAGAAGCACAGCTTGTGCCAAGACGAGAGAGTATTGCGCAAAACCTTGTGGAGAGGCTGAGGTGAGCTTCCATTCCGCCCCTGGTGTATCCAGCCGCTCGAGGTATGGCGGCAGAATGAGTGTGGCTACTCCAGTGCCCCTCTCTGTCATTGCCGAGCAAGCCGGGGTATGTTGAGTGGAGGGGCACACACGAGCAGCACCTGACGTGAGGCCGGGTAAAAATGTCATCGCCTCCGCAGAGCACGTCCTTACCCTGCTCAATCACAAGCCTGGACCTCTCTCCCGTTCCCAAGGGAGGCATCTGGGCGACCTCTACAAAGCAGACTCGTAGCTGGGCGGTGTCACCTCCTTGGTATCGCGGCTGTGGTGGTCCTCGCCGCCTGAAGCCCGGGCGGCTGGGGTGGGATGGGCGGGCGCGCGAGTGTGGGGAGCGGCTCAATCCTTCCAGTGGCGCTGAGGGGTAATTTGCCCGCAGTAGGTCTATCCTGCCCCGCCACCCAGCTCACGGCGACGGCAGTGACTAGGACGGAGAGGTGCATTGGTGGTGCGCGGGAGGATGAGAGATGGTATGGAGGTACGAGGCAGGTTAGTGGGAGGGTTGAGGAGTGGGGTGAAGGGAGGAGAGAAGGATGAGAGGAAAGACAAGAGAGCAGTGCTGGAATGTAACGGGACGAGAAGGTCGATCAACAGTCACGGCTCGAAGTGCAACATACATTGCAGGTGTTGCGGCTCAGGCTGATCTTTCACCGCGACCCAGGACGGTTACCTAACCCTGGTTCCTTGATCAATGGCCACGAGTGCATGTTTACTCTGGTTGGCCTAGGCAAAAGCACAACCTGCCGTGTTCCACCCAGTATTCAACTAATCTGAAAGTGGCGCTGCCACAGCTACATCCCAACCCGCGTCCCTCACAAAATACTATCGTGTATCTCCCCCCTTTCACCGGTCATGAGCGGACGGTAGCCTCGCTCCCGTCCTCCCGCATCACCTCCACGTTCGGCACCACCCGCGCCTTGTTGGACACGAGGGTACTCGACGAGCTCTCGGCGTTCGAGTTACTCCGCTTCGGCCTGGCATCAGCCCCGAGCGCAGCGGGGTCGAACCAACTCACGCGGCCTTGGTCTTCATGGCAAAGTCCATCGGCGTCGGTGCGCGTTTTGCAGCGGTCCGGAGAGCGGGAGGGACGACGGCGGGCGCGGGCGCAGGGATCGGTGGGGGGAGGTTGAGCTCGATGTCCTCCGGCAGGCCCTTGGCGAACTTGGTGTTCAGGCGGCGGTGCTTGCGGCGCTGGTAGAGGGCGAACCAGATGGCGGCGGCGAGGAGGTGGAGCGCGAGGACGGCGCCGATCTGCGTCAGTGGGCGCGGGTGGGACGTACCGTGCCCCCGATGAGGTCGGCTTTGGGGGAGTAGCCGACTGGGTTAGCGCCGCGGCTGGGAGACGTACTGTCGCTCTCGGAGGGCGGCGTGGGAGATGAAGACCTGTGGTGAGTGCCACCCTAACTCGGGGAGACGTGCCTGTTCCCCGCCTCGGTGGTGGTGAAAGTCACCGTTGCCGTGAAGGGGGGGAGGGTGCTGGTCATGGTTACGACGGAGGGTCCTTTGCCCTTCCTCGTCGCTTTGGCGGTGTCGGTTGCGGGGCTGGACTGCGTCAAGGGGGGCGGGCTCGGTTCGGCGGGGGAGGTGACTCGGACGTCGTTCTGCACCTCGGTGTGCTGCGCTGCGGCGAGCCCCGCAGCCGCCAGGAGGAGGAACGGAAGGAGGCGCATGGCGCGTCGTGCCTGGTGGGGCGCTGGAGGGTTGGGTGGAGTAGGTGGTCGCCGGGTCGGGCGTGGAAGGATACCAAAGGGACGCTTCCGAGCGGGTGGTGATGCGTGTTGAAGACGAGTGGGAGATGGCGAGATGGAGAGATGGAGAGACGATGAGGTGGATGGAAGTCGAGGGTGTGAGTGTGGAAGAAGCGTGTTCTTGGCCTTCCCTGCCGATCCGGCGGTAGTCATGCATCACGACCATCCCCGGCGACCGGCCAGAACACTTCCACATCCCCGAGCGCCCACCTCCAGATGCGAAGGGGTCCAGAGCGGTATCTGCAGCGTGTCGCGCACGACAAGCCATCTGCAGATGGCACTTCGTCGCGTCGCGTAGGCCGTCACGGAGCTCATCAGCCCAGTATCCAGAGAGACGAATGCACCCGGGCCGTCGACGCCATCCCTGTCCGACGAGATAGCATACCTTTTGACCCATCGCCCTCTATTCCCAGCCCTCTGCCTCAGAACGAGCGCCAATCTACATATCCTTTTCAGTGTCCGTCTACTTGGCAACCTTGGACGACCCCGCCTGCTCCCACGTCGACTCATACCTCGGCGGCGCATCCTGCAGGACCTCGACGCGGGTGTCTGCGCCGGGGAGGCCGCTAATCTTGGCAGTAGGCGGGATCGCGGGGAGCTTGAAGGACGAGCAGCTACTCTGGGCGCTGGGGCCTGCCGAGCTGGGATGAGCCGAACCCTGGCCAAACTCACCCAGCCTTGCCATCCGTGTTGACCGACGCGGTGCTCGCGTTGGCCGGCGTATTGCAGTCGACGCTGGCGGTACTGGTATTGGCGGGGACGAGGCTCGACTTGGGCGGCGTGGTGCGAGTGGCCGCCTCAAAGTCCACGCGGGACGGGTTGTCGAAGCCCCACGCATAGTCCTTCTCGATGTCGACGCGCTTCGGCGTGGCGGAGCCGCGCTTGCGCCAGCTGAGGAGGACAAAGAGCGCCGCGGCGGCGAGCACAAACCCCACGATACCCCCGATCTGCCGTCAGCGCTGCGTGGAGGCGACGCACGACGGCGCCGATCAGCTTGGCGTTCGCAGCCTTGCGCGCTGCGGCTGGGGTTAGCGGTGGGGTGGGTGAACCTGCCTTCCGCTTCCTCGTCCTCGTCTTCCTCGTCCGAGCGGGCGATGATGCGGGCCGAAGTGGGCGGGGGGCTGCCGGGACGCACGGAGGGCGTGTCTAACGCGGGCGGGGGGCGGGGGGCCTGCGCGCCGGAGACGACGAGGGCAGAAGAGGTCGACGCTGGAGTGGGGAACGCCGCGGCGTACCCCACAGCTGCGGCCGCGACGAAAAGGGCGAAGAGGCGCATCGGCGAGGCTTGGGTGAGGCTGGTTTGATGGCGAGAGGCGACGCGCAGGAGAGCGAGGTCGGCGAGGAATGAGTGCGAGAGTGAGGCCTTAAGGTGTCTGGTTGATACAGTAAGGACAATGGTTGGAGGCCGGCGTGTGAGAAGGGAGTGGTGCGAGATGAGAGAGATGAGGAGGGGGGTGAGTGCAAAGTGAGTCAAAGGAGGGGCGAGAGCGTGCTCGAGGTCCTTGCTCGGCATTCTCGGCGATCGCGATAGCGCGATTACTCATCGGGCTGGACGGGGTGCAGCTCGTGTCGCTCAGAGACGCGGTCGAGGCAATCCCCCGATCCTCCGAGAATCACGCGCGCGGCAATCGGCGTGGCCTCGCGAGCAGCGAACTGGGAGACAGACGGCCCGCGCTTGTCCTCGTACATTCTGGGCTAGAAGGGTCAAGACCGACTTGCGGCGCATCCCAAGTGACAGCCGCACACCCACACCTCTCACCCCCAACCCCCAGCACCGACCTCGCGCGCCATCCTGGGCGATCTCGTCGCGACTCCCGCCGATCTTTGGTTGCGAGCCTGCAGTGAGTGAACCCCCCGCAACCGAGACACCGATGGTCCATCCAAAGGTCCAAAACTAGACACGAGAACTAGAGCTTGGCGCTGGGGCAGCTGCCACATGCCTCCTCAACATTGGCCAGGGTCGACTTGTTAAACGCCTGCGTCGAGACCGGCACATCGAGCGCGGGGTTGGCCGTGAAGAAGTTGTTGGGCTTGAGCGAGATCGTGTGCGTCTCCACGGGCATGACGGGAAAGTCCTCGATCCTGGGGATGTGGGTGAGCGCGAACGTGTGCCAGAGCACGACGTCCGTGTCGAGCGTGCTGTCCTTGCGCGCGACCATGGTCTCGATGCCCTCGGCCCTGCCGTTCGACTGGTTCGTGTACTTGCCCGCGGCGTACAGCTCGCCGTCGCGGTACGTCGACACCCAGACGTGGTGCTGCGTGAACGGCGCGCGGGAGGTGATCATCGCGTCGGGCTGCGCCAGCCGCATCTGCGAGGGGAGGGGCACGAGCTTGTAGCCCACGGGGGTCATGGTGATGGGGTTGATGACGGACGGGTTCTGGATCTTGAACACGCGGTTCTTCTCGGGCGCGGCGTCGGCCCAGCCTGCTTCGGCGATCGGCTTGGACTCGACGCGGAAGCCCACGCCGTGCGGGTTCTCGGGCCCCCACGCGTCGGGGACGACGTCGTCCTGCGTGATGGTGTTGTTGTCGCCGTCGATCGAGGGGTCGATGCGCACCGAGACAAAGTGCTGGTGGCTGGTCCCGAGGACGCCCGGGCTGACTACGGTGCCATAGGGCGACGTCTTGCCGAGGTCGATGGGCGAGGTGGAGAGAATGCCGGTGGCGCGCGACTCGAGGTGGATCCCGCCAGCCTGGTCGAACTGCCACGCAAAGATGTAGTCGTAGTTTCCGACGGTGATGATCGTCTGGAGCACGAGGAGGCGCTGGCGCACGACCGTCGCGCGGCCGGTGGGCGTGTTCGTGTGCTTCCAGAGGATGCCGTTGTCCTGCTCGTGACAGCAGACGACGTTCTTGGCCGTGAACGCCTTGCCCGACGAGTCGACGTCGGCCCACGAAAAGTACTTCATGCTCCCGAGGCAGTCGCACCCATTCTCGAGCGAGTTGGCGGCGCGCCCCAGGCCGAAGTCGCCAAAGTCGAACACCTGCTTGAGGTGGAGGGGCGGGCGCGGGTCGCCGTACGGCACGTGCATCTCGCTGAGGGAGAGGCGGTAGAACACGCGCCTGCCATCGTAGGTGACGTCGTGGAGGACGGGCCCCTCGCGTGCGTTGAAGCCGAGGCGGAAGCGCCACTTCTGCCACTGCATGAGGTTGCCCTCGACCGTAAAGGACACGCCCTGCGGCTGCGTGACGTGCAGGGGCTTGAGCTCGCGCGGCGCCAGCCCGTTCAGCTCGGGGAGGTACTCGCCCGCAACCATGCCGTCAACCGCGCTCGCCTTGGGGTTCTTGGAGGTGTGGCGCATCCCGTCCGCCTCGCCGCCGGTATAGCACCACTCCACGGTGTCGACCTTGCGCTCCCACACGTTCCAGAAGAGCACGGGCGGGAGCGGGAACGCGTACTGGTTGCTGTCGGGGTGGTTGGAGGGTCCGCGGGCGTAGAGGATCCACGCGATGCGGCGGGGCTGGGGGCTCGTGCTGTCCGCGCCGACGGGCCAGGGCGCGACGACCACGTCCACGGGGGGCAGGTTGAGCTTGGCCACCGTCTCCTTGAAGGTCGGGTCGGCGAAGAGCTGCTCCTTGGCCGCGAGGATCTCGTCCTTGCTGTGCGGGGCGTGGTGTCCCTCGATGAGGGTGGGGTCCTCGGCGCCCGTGTCGAGGTTGACGATGGCCTCCCACATCTCGCGGGTCGCGAGGTCGAAGAAGAGGACGTCGGCCTCGCGCGCCGGCGCGGGGAGGGGGGTGCCGGCGCGCTCGGCGTTCAGGAAGGGCACGAGCTCGGCCTTGCGCTGGGGTTAGAGTTCACTTGTGGGGATGGCGCACCGGCTCGCGCAGCTGGCACGACTTGATGAAGAGGCGCTGGGCGGGGCGGTTGGCCTTGACGAGGGCGCAGGCGCGCTCGAGCTCGGCCGGCGAGAGGGGGTCGAGGGGGTGGGCGTGGGCCATGGTGGTGGCCTGGCCCTGGGCGACCGACTTCATCTGATGTGGTGTTGGTGTGTGGGTGGGGGTGGGGCGAGGCGCGGAGTGGTGAAAGAGGCTGTGAGTGACGAGGTGGATCGGTGAGCCCGCCCGCCGTCATATACTCCATGCACGCCGGACCGCGTAAGGACCGCGTCATGGCGTGGTGCGCCGAGGCGAGGTAGGCGACATGCGGTAGGCGATACGGTGTGGTGCGCGACACCGCTCTGGTGGCGAGGGTAGCGACTGGGTGGCCGACTGGGCGATAGCGGGAACGGTGTCCTCGGAGAGACCGAGTGCCTTGGATCTTGCCCACCCCACGCCGTATCCGAGGCATGTGACTTCGATAACACCGCTCAAGGCACAGCCACACACCGTTCTCCACAGCCAACCTCAAACTCGGCTGAGCCGACTGGCCACTGCTTGCTGCATGTGACCGATCATTAGCACGGCAATCCATCAGGCGCACAAGCATGTCAGACGGCGTTTCTCTCGCGCCAAACGATCAGCAAGCGGTGACCGAGGCAGGCAAACGGCGCGGAGATGGAACTGTCTGCCCGTCGCCGTCGCTGTGGCCGCGAAAGCTGCTGCGCCGTCGCGGCCGCGGAGGTGCTCGCGCCTGTGGGGCGCATTGCCGCGGACGGGGTGCAGAGCGAGCGGCGGGCCAAGACAATCCAAGTGACAAGCCAAGTCATGTCGGCATTCTCGGCTAACAACCGATCCGGTCATCGCCGATAACCACCCCACAGCACAAACACTCATTCATTATTGGGCGTCGCAGATTATAGCCCACTGATTAGAAGAGGAAGCGGTGGATGTGTCCCGCAATGCCCTTGGGCGCCTCGTCGAGCTCCTCCACCACGTCGGCCTTGGTGCGGGCGCCGGTAGTCACTGGGGTGAGCACAGCCGGGGGGATACGCACGGTCAACCTCCATGAGCGGGATGATCTTGGTCTTGGCGTAGAGCTTGCGCACGACGTACGCACCGGGCACGAGCACGGCGGGGAGGTAGTCTGGGTGAGCGTGGCCGTGGGCGGACGCACTGGTGACGAAGGTGGCCGTGTCAAAGTTCTCCGTGTCCATGAACACCTGCCAGGCGGAGAAGAAGGCGATGACTGCGTCAGCGGGGGCGGTGTGGGGGCTCACTGGGGAGGGCGACGACGCAGACCCACGCGCCGACGCGCGCGAAGGGGGAGCGGAAGGGGAACTGGGAGCGGTCGATGCCCTGGGCGTCGCAGGCGGCGCGGAAGCGGAGGTAGGTCCACGCGATGCCGACGTAGATCATGATGCCGCCGACCGAGATGAGGTTGACAAACCAGTTGAAGACCTTGTTCGCGTTGGCGTCGACGGCCATGTAGGCCAGCAGGCCGGAGGCGGCGGCGGCCATGGACGCGACGATGGGCGTGCCGTTCGGGAGGGTGTACATGAACCACTTGGGGAGGTAGCCCTGGTTGGCGAGGGAGAAGAGGGAGCGGCCGGCAATGTAGACGTCGGCGTTGCCGGCGGACCAGGCGGACGAGATGAGACAGCCGTCTGGAGTTAGCAAGGGAGGCGAGGCTGCACAGAGGGGAGGGGGGAGGAGGGCATGGAGCGTGACAGGAAGCGCCGCTCACTGATGATGTGGGGAAGCACTTTGATGCCGGCGCGCGAGATGGCAATGACGAAGGGCGAGGCCGTCGCGTCGCTGGTGGTGCCGAGGCGGGGGTCGTTGGAGGGACAGTTGAGGCCGATGATGAACGTGCCGAGCACGTAGAAGATGAAGATGCGAATGTAGACCTGGCGGATGGAGCGGGGGATCGAGCGGCCGGGGTTCTTGGACTCGGCGGCGGCGACGGCGACGACCTCGGCGCCGAAGTAGCTGGCGTGAGCAATCGAGCGGTGCAATCCGAGCACAGCGAGGAACAACGGGGCGCCGCGTGCGGAGCGAGCCAGCTCGACCCGGTGACCTTGCGGCGCACTCACGAGAACGCGGCCTGGGTCAGCACGGCCCAGAAGCCGAGGAAGCGGCCGGTGGCGCCGCTGAGGCCGAGGTACGGCTTGTCGGGGTCGGTGAAGGGTCCGGGGTCCTTCCAGTACTTGAAGCCGATGTAGCCGTGCTCGCCGGCGCCGCAGTTGATGGCGATGCCGCAGACTGCGAGGGTTAGCGAGCAGCCCGAGCGAGAGGAGGGTTGGAGCGGCAGCAGTGAGTGAGGGGAGGGAAGGAAGGGGAGGACAGAAGGGAGGAGAGAACGCGGGTCGCACTAATCAAGCCCACGATCGTGATAATCTTGATCGAGGAGAAGAGGAACTCGGTCTCGCCGTACACGGACGCCGGGAAGCAGTTGAGGATGACGATGATGACGAGTGCGACGGTGATCCACACGGCGTTGTTGACCTTGGTGTCGGGCACCCAGTAGTTCATGAGGACGGCGACGGCGACGAGTCTGGGGTCAGCGTAGTGACCGGCGAGGGAAGGGGGTGGGGTGGGAGGTAGTTCGGGGGCGGGGCGATGCGGGAGGGGTGAGGGCCCGGGGTTCGCCATTCCACCCAAGATGGACCACCTCCGCCTCCACCGCCACGTCCGCCGCCACCTCGCGCCGCCGCTCCACGCCCGACTCACTCAGCAGGGCACACCAGCATCCACTGGATAGCGTACGCCCAGTTCACCGCAAACGAGAGGGCCGGGTCGACGAAGCGGCCGGCAAAAGTCAGGTGTCCACCTGGGACGGGGAGGAACGCGGTCATCTCGCCGATGCCCTGCATGATGCTGGTGTCAGCGCGCGCCGCGAAGCGGGCGGCAAGCAGGGGTGTCGTGCAGCGCAACACGGAGGGAGCAGCGAGTGGCGGTCGGCGACCGCGTGCCAGGTCTGTGCGGGCAGCATGGCTATTCCTGGTGCCGCTCGGGCCACGCTCCCACTTCACGCTCAGCGCTCGCCGCACTCACCAGATCAGCACGCAGCCGTAGATCGCGTAGCCGAGGAACAGGCCCACGGGGCCGCCCTTGACCAGCGCGTTGCCGGTGCCGAGGAAGAGGCCGGTGCCGATGATGCCGCCGAGGGTGAGGAGCTGGTGTAAGGGGGGCCATGCGAGCGGGGCTGGCGGTGGCGAGTGGGGGGTGTCAGTGGGGGTACGGGCGATCTAGGACCAGCCCGAGCATGGCCCCGCCGCTCGCCACTCCGTCGCGACTCACAGAAACATGGCGCGGCTTGAGACCGCGCTTGAGACCCTTCTGGATCTCGTCGCCGTACACCTGCGTGTTGTGCTTGCCACCCTCCGCCTGGGCGGGGGTGATCGCCACGTCGGCGTCGTACTTCTTCTCGTCCATGTCGGGGGTTGTGAGTCGTAGAGTCGTAGGGAGGGTCGTTATATGCACTGGTGCTGGGGCCTGGGGCCAAGTGCAGGTGGTATTTGGGGACGCTGGGTGCTGCGGATGCCTTGGCCTTATGAGCGATCGGGGTTCGCCTGGGGGAGCAGCTTGTTTTGGCGACTGTCTGGTCAGTGCGGTTCGCTGAACTCGTTAGCACTCTGGAGCACTGGGCGTGGCAGAGGAGAGGTGTGGGGCGGGTGGTCAGAGGCGGTCAGAGGTGGAGTGGAATAGGAGCGCCGCAATCTCGGAATCGCGTCGACAGACGAGCACATGGTGCACACAGGCCCGCGGCCCGTGCCGGATCTGGCGCCTGATAGGCGTCGCGCCTACTTGGACGAGGTGCGGTTGGCGGGTGGGATGAACACCGATCCTCGTGAGTCGCGCTAATCAGCTGCGCGGCGTCTAGGCGTTGGCTATTCTCGGACCAGGTGCGGTGATAGACGCCAAGACATCGCGTCGCTACGCGTGCGCGCCCGGGCTGCTCGGCACCCGCCAGCGTCAGCAGAGATCTCGCGACCGGCCGCCGGGGGACGAGCTCCCCCACTCTGACAGTAGATTCACTGGTCCGCTCTGCGCGAACGCCTGCCCGCTATCTCGACATTCCTGCCGTGAGCGAGGGCCACGCGCAGACAAAGAACAGCTCAGCACGGCCCGCGCAGGGCGCCTCGAGTGGAGGGAGGTATCGGTTGCATCGTCGGCCACAACTAGGAGTACAGGGGGCGCTTAGCAGACAAACAGGATGTTGGTGTCGATAGCTGCTGTCAGCGGCGGTTGGCGGTGGTAACTCACGGTGGGAAGAGGAGAGCTGGGGCTTCTGGTCGTAGCGGCCACGGAGCTCGTCGCGGATCGAGCGCAGGAGGCTGACATACGACTGCTGCGGGTTCTTGGTCATGGCTGCGATGAACGCCTGTGGGTGAGTACTTCTCATTCTCGCCACTCCACTCACATAAGACATGGCACCTGTCGCCTTGCCGGCCTCACTCGTGTCCGCGGATGTCTGCGAGTCCTTGCAGCCCGACCACATGATGACGTCGGCGGGGGACGTGCGCGTCTGGCGGGTCTTCTCCATCGCATTCTTGTTGCCACCAAGCAGCGACTTGCCGACGCCAAACACACCCGACACCATCCCGCCCAGGTCGCCCTTGAGGTACGAGCCGGCGGCGCCCATGAGGCCCTGGCCAGCCTCAGCGAGGAGGTTGGGCTCCTTGATCTTGCCCTCGGTCGAGTAGACGTAGGGCAGGTCGAGGGCGGTGGCCGAGTGGCACGAGTCGAAGATGGCGGTGAGACGGCAGCCGGCGGGCAGCGGGCGGACCATGAGCGCGTGCATGTCGTCGTCGACCAGGTGGCCCGCGCGCTTAAAGTCGACGGGGTAGATGCACTCGTCGTACCCGTCGTCCTCGTCGCCGCTCGTGTCCTTGACCTGGCCACCGTGTCCGGAGCTGATGAGTCAGCGACATTCTCAGCACACAAGCTTACTAGTGGAAGAAGAGGGCGTCGTTTGGCCGCGCGTCGCGCACAAGCCACTGCATCGCCTGGATAATATTCTGGCGCGTCGGGATCTGGCGGGGGTTCTTGGCGTCGTCCGTGAGGATGACCATGTCCTCGGCTCTGTAGCGGTACCGCTCCATCAGGAACTTCTGGACATTGTGCACGTCGTTGATGCACCCGCGCAGCTGGCCCTGCTGGCCAAAGTAGTTGATGCCGATGAGCAGCGCCTTGCGCTTACCCGTACAGTTCGAGTACTGAAAGTAGGGCTGCTGCGATCCGCCGGGGCCCTGGAACTGCGGGCCGTAGTGCTGCGCACCCGATGGCGGCGGCGGCGGTGGCCCCGACGGCGGCTGGTACGAGCCGTACTGCCCGCCCGAGCTCGGCGGCTGGTATCCCTGCGCGTTCGGGTGGTAGTGGTGTGGCGCGGGCTGGCCCGTCGGGGGTTGGTATGAGCCGTACTGCTGCTGGGGCGGCGGTGCGTAGCTCTGCTGTCCGTAGCCACCCTGCGGCTGGAACCCGCCCTGGTTATACCCTCCTTGCGGCTGGAAACCGCTGCCGCCGCCGTACGGCTGCTGCCCGTACTGGGGCGGAGGGGGTGCACTGGCACCGGGGTAGCCACCGCCCGCGCCTGGGTAGCCGCCGCCGGCACCCGGGTAGCCACCGAATGCGCGGTTGTCCGAGTACTGTTGTGGTGGCGGGGGGTTGTTCTGGTAGGCGTTCTGGGGCTGGAAGCCTGATGGGTACTGGTTGTTGTTGTTGTATCCGCCTCCGTACATGGTGAAGCGGGTGTGGATGAGGGCGATGGATGAGGAGGAGTTGATGTGTAAGCAAGAAGAGAGAGAGAGAGTGAGATGTTAAAAGAGAGAGGAGTTGTGTCGTCGGTGGGAGCCAAGGAACGCGCAGCAAAGTAGCAAGTGGTGACGCGTGCAGGCAGAGGTCACTGCGTTTTGATTCCGTCCCTCATCGCCTTGGTCGGGCTGGGCGGCGGGCTGGGCGGCGGCTGGGCAGAGGTGGGCGGTGAAACTAAGCACAGCATTACCATCAATCATCCATCCATTAACAAGCATCCCGCCGTCGATCATGCATCGCTCTCTGGAACAGCCTGGATCACAGGATCTGCCTCGAGCCGCCTCGTGTTCGACGCGTGCACTCAGATGTGACGGCTGGGGACCGATGCGAGACGCATGCGGTGTGCATGTATGCTTGTTGCGAGTACACGTCGCCCTTTAACCTTGTTTTCTCCGGCACACCCACTGGAACAAGGTGCGCGCGTTTCCGCCCATGTGGAGAGACGCGAGAGACGAGACCTGCGACGGCTCCCACCACAGCCACCCGGCAATGAGAGCGAGGAAGATCAAATGCGCGCTCGCGCTCGATTTGGCTTTGGCGTTGGATATCCTAGATCCGTAGGGTGGGCAAATGGTCTGATGACCCGTTCAGCAGCTGAATGGGAACAAGGCAGCTGAGCGGCTGGGTAGGTGAGTGCTGGGCAGTTGATCACGTAGCTCGATGCATGTAGAAGAGACGCAAGATGGGTCGGGATGTTGTGGCGGGGTGTCGCCGACGTCCGCGGCTTCTCCGTCGGCGTGACTCCAAAGCGATCCCGACGAGGAGCGATCGCGAGCGAACTAGCGATTCGAGCCCGCCGAGACTGCGAACAGAATGCGCAGACCTATTCCCGTCCACGAGCGACGCGTCTTGCTGCAGAGCTGCTGATTGAGTGGGTGGCATGGATTCGGACAGTGGGGGTGGAGGCTCAGGATCCCATCACGCCATTGCACTGCGGCGCTCTGATGCATCTAGGGTGAGCGAGCGCCACGCCGCCATACTGCGCGCCACGGTCGAGTCGAGCCCGCTCGCTTACACTCCGCCTCAGGCCTTACACGGTGCCCCAGTCAGCTGATCCTTTCCGCACCTCTGTCAGCCGCATCTGACCTGTTTGGTTGCTCAGTTGGAAAAGTGCTTGCTGCAGTGGTCTGGAGTCAGATGGTGCATGCGAGCGAGTCGATCGATATCCGTTTATCCAACGGTTATGTAGTGCTGGTCGAGATATTTTCGAAGAATCTGTCGGGCATGGGCTCAGCCCGCAGCCGGGAGAAGCCAGAGCCGACGTTCACCCTGCCAAGGGGCAAGCCTTTGACCAGTTGACCTTTGGCTGGCTGGCTGGCTGGCGACTGGGGCGAGGCTAGTCTGACCTGGGTGGAGGCGGCATGCACGGAATGCCTCGGCAGCTGGGGCGGAGGCAGGATTCGATAACCGCTTCGCATAATGCGAGGCTGCAGTTTGCAGGACCACAGGAGTCTGGGGCCTGGATCGAGTCAGAACAGGGTTACGACGCGGTGAGGCATGTGAGCGCTAGTGAGGGCAGGTGAGCGGCAGCGTGGTGTACGCGAGTGGGGAGGGTTTGATCCGGTGCGCAGAGAGAGGAGCGAGAGCGAGAGAGGCGAGAGAGCAGGTGCGGGCAGCAGCAGGGCGTGGCCGGCCGAGATCCGCACCCGTCGCATCCTCTAGAGCTCCAGAGTGGAGGTCATTGGAAAACGAGGTCCTTCGTAAGCGCTCGTGGGCCCCACGATTAGTCTCCGTTTACCCTACTACCCTAATCGATCAAATACCTCTTCTTTACCTATCCTAATACCTGCCAATCACCACACGAAGCCCACCTGGACACCGAGGCTGACGCTCTTCACCTGCCACCACACCCACCACAGACTACATAGCCCATCGGCTGACCCCACTTTTCTTCCCTCTTCTCCCTCCCATCACCACAACATCCACAATGTCCGAGCCCACCATCGTCCACAGCTCCCACGCTCTCCCCACCCACAACGCCAACGGCGGCGCTGCCACCCCCTCCATCCCCGGCCGCGGCGCCTCCTCCACCGGTGCTGGCACCACCGGTGGCTTTGCGACCAAGGCTGGTCTTGCCCAGATGCTCAAGGGCGGGTGAGTAGGCGTGTTTGGTGTAGATGAGAGGCGATGGCGAGGGGGAAGGCAATCTGCGAGGTTCATCTAGGTGTCTGCGGGGGTGACGGCGGAGTGGGGGAAGGTGGTAGCCGGTATGGAGGGAGGTCTTCCGGAGCGTAACGCGCGGTGAGGTCGTGTGGGCGGGCACGTCCACGGCCCACCTTCCTCCACACTCGCGCAGGCGACACCAGCGAACAGTCCAGAACCGAGCCCAGGCGCTCCGCTGTCACCAGGCACATGGGACCGCGCTAACCACAGTGTCATCATGGACGTCATGAATGTCGAGCAGGCCAAGATCGCCGAGGAGGCCGGTGCGGTCGCCGTCATGGCCCTGGAGCGCATCCCCGCCAACATCCGTCGTGACGGCGGGGTTGCCCGCATGGTGAGTACATACACGGCGCGGGGAGCGGAAAGCCTCCGGGAGAATGCGGGGATGCAGGGCGCAGTACAGGGGTGGTGAGGGCACCGAGGGTACCGAAGCCGCTCGGCCGCTTGGCGCTGTTCTGGGTGCATCTCTGCGTCCAAGCGTGGATCGCGGTCGGACAGCGCTCGGACCGTGCTCGTAGGCCGGCGCTCGAGCGCTCTCCCCTCTCCACGCCGTTGTCCTGCGCGCAGAGCATCTCCGAGGAAGTGGGCTGGCGTTGGGAGCCGGCAGGCGGGCAGGCCGACATTCCTTAAGTAATGGCTATGATCCGTCCGCAGCGGGCTGCACTGATGGGCGTCCGCTGTGCACGCCTACGTATGCAACCCCACCCTCCTCGCACCACGTAGCAGCACAGCACAGCACAGCACAGCACAGCACAGGCTGACCCCAGTCCGACCCCGCCATGATCAAGGAGATCATCGAGGCCGTCTCGATCCCCGTCATGGCCAAGTGCCGTATCGGCCACACTGTCGAGGCGCAGATCCTCCAGGCCGTCGGCGTCGACTACATTGACGTGAGTTGATCTGGGCATGCTCGGCCTCCCGCGCAAGTACCGGACATCGCTGACGCTGCAGGAGTCCGAGGTCCTCACGATGGCGGATGACAAGCACCACATCGGCAAGCACGCGTTCAAGGTCCCCTTCGTGTGTGGGTGCAAGAACCTTGGCGAGGCGCTCCGCCGCATCTCGGAGGGCGCGGCCATGATCCGCACCAAGGGTGAGGCCGGGACGGGCGACGTCGTCGAGGCCGTCAAGCACCAGCGCACCGTCATGGCCGACATCCGCAAGGCCGCCAGCATGAGCGACGACGAGCTCTATGCCTTTGCCAAGGACATCCAGGCGCCCTACCACCTCCTCAAGGAGACTGCGCGCCTCAAGCGCCTCCCCGTCGTCTCGTTCGCCGCCGGCGGTGTCGCGACCCCCGCCGACGCCGCCCTCATGATGCAGCTCGGCTGCGACGGCGTCTTTGTCGGCTCGGGCATCTTCCTCTCGGGCGACCCGGCAAAGCGCGCCCGCGCCATTGTCCAGGCCGTCACGCACTACAACAACCCCGACATGCTCGCCCAGATCTCCGAGAACATCGGCGAGGCCATGGTCGGCATCTCGGTCCAGGACGAGGTCAAGACCGGCCGCCAGACTTCGTACGCCGACCGGGGCCACTAAGCGTCTCGAGCGCGGGAGCGAGCGGAGCAAGAGCGATCTCGAGCAGAGCGTGTACCCATCATGGTGAGGATAAAACTGAGCGAAGCGGAAGCAGGTCTCATGTCGAGTTGGGGTTTGTGGAGGCGCGAGGCGCCTCAACGGCGTGTACGGATGTCGATGCACTTGTAGGATGCTGCACTGAGCTGGACTGAGCACTGAGGAGCTGACACTGACTTGCCGGCGGCACAGGTGCACGGACATGACCTGAAGCCTGAAGGGGTGGGCGCCTTCTCCGACGCCGTCGGAGATGCGTCGCCTATCAACGCCAGCGCCAACGGGGCTCCGGCAGGGCTGGCATCAAGCCGTCCGCCCACGCTCACTATGCTTCTCAGCCTGCTGATACATGCCCACAACGTGCTGATCTACGCGATTCGGACAGCTGCAAAGCATGGCAAAGCCAGCAGCGCACCTACCCCACCCGCCTCTGCTCCGACCCTCCACCCCTTACACGTCCCCTGGCTCGCCCTCTGAAGGACGGACACGGGTTCGGCCTCGCCGCCTCCACTGTGGCTTCTCTGCTTACCGCGCGCCACGATGAGTCCTCCGCCCCGCAGAGCTCAAGGCACGCGCATCGACGACGCATCGACGACGCGCCGCCAGGATGGGCCGGCTCGCCCCGCGCTCGACGGCCAAGCCACGCACCGTCCCAGACGAGAAGCGCGTATGGGCATGCACACGCCGCCCCCAGGCGCCTTGTATCCCCCACTCGCCTCCAACCACGCCATCACAACACCTCCCTCCACCACATCCCACCATGGCCCCCTGCGCCCGACACGCTCGTCCGCAACAGGCACTACAGCAACGTCCTCGACGATATGGAGGTCCTCAGGAAGGCGCAGAGCAACCAGACCAATGCAAACTGCCGTCTCCCAGCAGGAGTAGGACCGCGAGATGCTCAGGCAAAGGCCGAGCACGACCGCTGGCAGGAGGCCCGGAAGCCGTGGCGGCCGGATCCAGGAGCGTGAGTGGTTGGAGGCCGGCTGAGGACAGCGTACTGCGAGCCCGACGCGCTACGGCGCGCAGAGCACCATCTGCCGCGCCTGCCAGCAGCCCATGGGGCGCTAGGCGCGACCCACGTCCCCCGCTGAAGCATAGCTTGAATCTATGCGTTGAATGAATCTCCCACTTGCTGCTTAACCTACGCTGCGACTGACGCCGCACTGGTCTGAAGCCTGTTCCGCCGTTCCGTACAGCGCCTGCGTGAGCCGTTAGCAGGCTGTACAACCCACCGCCACGTCCTCCGGAGAAGCGGCGAAGCGTACGATCGCGCGCACCGTCCGTACACGCTATGCCTCCCATCCTGCCTGCCTCCTCACCCCTCCCAGCACCCTCCACCTCACCACCCTCACCACCCTCCGCACCGATGGTCGACCCCGCCCAGGTCATGCCCAACCTGCGCGTACATCTCCGCTTACGAGTACATGGCGGCGCTCGAGCGCGGAACCACATGGGCAACGTGTCCGCCTCCCCGACCGCGTGCGAGCGCGATGCGCGGCGCCGCGATCGCCTTGGCCTCGAGCGCCGGGGCAGACCCTGCTCCGCGGGTACAGCGCTTTCCGTGGGCCGACAGAGAGCTTGCTGACGCCAGCGTGGTGCCGTTCCGCCACAAGGACACGGTCTGCGAGCAGTGCGGCCAGCATGGGGATCGGAGGTCCCTGGCTTGGATGTGGCCCATTTGATGCGCGTTGGGGCTATGAATGAGCGTACCAGTTGCTTTGGGAGGTGACCCGTACGCCGCCTTGCTCGTGATCTGAAGGAGCAGTCAGTCGCCTGGCTTGAGGAAGAGGCCAGGGGGGCACTCAGCATGCTCTTCGTTGCGGGCCCGGGCGGACAGCAACGAAGAGCGCTTCGGCTCACGGTGCGCGCCGCATCCCACAGCGAAGCCGCGAAGCGTGCACGGGCGCACCCGTCGAGGCGGTATATATCCCCCGCCCACCACTCCCCCACCCACCCACCAACCATGGACCTGCGGCCCCAGACCATCGTCCGCGACAAGCACCGCTACCCCAACCCGCTCGCCTACATCCACGCCCTCACGATCGCGCAGTACGCCCCGGCCAACGCGGACCGCCGCCTCCCGTTCGGGCAGTTCTCCGCCGAGATCGCCGAGGCCGAGGCGCGGTTCAGAGCCTTCCGCTCGGCCACGTTCGCCGAGAACCAGCGCCGCGCCAAGCAGCCCATGCCCCCCAGCGGCGGCAACACGTGCCACGCGTGCGAGCGGCCCGTCTGAGCCCTGTATCTGTCTCTTGTATGAATGACCTTGCTGGAGGCTCCCTAGAGCACACCTTCCATGACACCTCGGGCCTCATTGCACGCCTCCGCCCCAAGGACAACTCGCGTACCGCGCAGTTGCCTGAGCGTACGGTGCGCGGGGTGCGTGGCGGCCCGCTGAGGCGAGGCGAGGAGACGGGGCGGCGAACCCGACACCGAGCCGGCCCAAGTGGCGGCTGCGCGCTTTCGCTTCCACCCCGGCTTCAGGCTGACTACTGGAGGACCTCGCTCACGAGCCATCCCTCCACCCCGCTAGCGCGCCAGGAACGCGCTTCGCTGCGCGCACCGTCGCAGCGCGGCCGGCCCGCCCCGCGCTCGACATCCCAGGTCGACACTGCGTGCCCCAACTCCCACCCAAGAAGACGAGAAGCGCGTTCGGTCGCGCACAACCCGCGTCCCGACCGAGAGGCGGTATATATCCCCCCTCCCCTCCCCACTTCCTACTTCCCCCCCACTTCCTCCCCCCTCCCCACACCCACCCCCCACCACTCACCACCATGGTTGTCCACTGGCCCCAGCAGATCATGGCCGACAGGGAGTCGTTCGACACGTCAATGGAGTACATCGAGGCCCTCCGCGAGGCGCAGGACCACCCCGCCAACCGCTACCGCCGCCTCCCGCAGCACATCTTCGACCGCGAGATTGAGGACGCGCTGCGCCGCGCCGACGCCGAGCGCCAGCAGCGCGCCGCCCGGGCCTCGTGGCAGACCCACACCCCGCACGGCAGCCACAGCCACAGCCACAGCTACGTCCACGTGCCCGGCCAGCCCGTCCAGCCCTTCCCCCCCCGCCGCATCACGGACTCGGCGTACGTCGTCGAGATCAACGACGCCGAGGCGCACGCCATCGAGACGGGCCGCAGCTGGGGCGGCCCCCGGCCCCAGGTGTTCAAGCGCTGCCGCAACGCCCGCGACGGCCAGCGTGAGTCTCCGCCGCGCGCGCTCACCACAGCCTTCTGCCAGCCCGACCCGCGCACCCCCTACAGCCGCCTCTGCTGTCAGTGCCACAACCCCCTGTAGCGGCAGATGGGGCGTAAAGCCAGGTATTCTCTGATTGAATGACGAATGAATGCTCGTACCTCTGCTGGATGGGGGCTGAGACTGACCCCGAAACGCCTCACCAGCCCGCCTGCGGTGCCGCATCAGAGGGGCGCCCATTGCTGGATGAGGGCGACAGACCACAACGAGTGGATCGGCCGGCTCACTGAAATCGTAACCGTGCTATCACGAAGTAGGGAGGCCGCACAGCCCGGACCCACCTCGAAGCGGGCGTGTACGCGGAGACTTCCTCCGAGGCCGAGCGCGAGCTCTAGCGCAGGCACGCGCGGCGGTGCTTCCAGCCGTGTTCCCACTGGCAGGGACCGGGCGTTGAGTGAGGCCAGTGGCGACTCAAGCACATCAGGGCAGGCAGGCCAAAGATGCCGATCTGCAATGTCCCCGGCCGCCTGAGCGACTGCTGATTTCACGCCGCCCATCTCGAGCGCCTCGTAGGCGACCGCTAGTCGGTGCACTGGACGGGTCTGTCTCGTCTGGACCAAGCGCGGGGTCCGGCCCTTGCCTTCGCTCTCGGCGTCACGGGACCGTGCGATGGCGTTGAACAAGGGCACACCTCCAGCTCCCGTAGCACGGGCCGCCGCACGAACCACGCTCTGCAGCACCGACCTCGCAGCAAGGCGCCCCCGTTGTTACGACGACTGGTACGGAGAGGACAAGACCACCCTCCTTCTCCCTCACTACGACCGTCCACCATGTCGGCCACCGCCGCCTTCGTCCCCCCGGCCCACATCGTAGCCACCAAAGCCAGCTACGCACCCGCCGCTGCGTGGACGCCGCAGAAAGTGGTCCAAGCGGTGGTGCAAGTAGCGTGCACAAACGCCCAGGTGGACGACCTCCACCTCGCACCTGCTGGCCCCTTCTTCTTTTGAGTTGCGTCACTACACGTGCTTTTACTCCCGTTATTTTCGGCTCCGGGCGAGTCATTTCCAGCACACTCCGTGGCCATCTACTGCGGCGTCGGCGTCTTCCTCTTGCTCTTCATCACTACTCCGCCGCCTTAATCACTCACTCAATTGTATCGAAATGGTGCGTATACACGTCCCCGACGCCGCGGCCCGCCTGCGCACTGGCCGTGCGGTCTTGGTGTAGGAGGCCGGGGTTTGTGTGTGGTGCTGACGTCCGCTCCGATCGTGTGCTCCATCGCCGCCTTCATCCTCCGCCCGTCGTCCTGTCCCCGCGCCTGTTCCCACCCCCTCGGTCTCCAACTCTCCCCTCTGCGCCATCCTGGACCTGCTCCGTCCTCTAACCGCTTATCACGCGATTGCCCCGCCCGCTCCGCTCGTCACCCTGCAGTCTGGTTGGGACGACAAGCCTCAGATCATCGGCTACGGCCAGAAGCGCGCCACCGTCGCCAAGGGCTCGGCCTTGAACGGTGAGTCCGAAAGGTCCAAGGAGCGCCAGAGTCTGGGTTGAGGAAGGCGTCGTGGGCGGGGCAGGTGGGGCCGGAATGAGCAAGATGCCGGCCCGAGTGACAACGGCCGCTCGAAGCGGCGGCGACTGCAGGCGCAGTGGCTTATGCGATTGCTGTGCGGCGGCCGTGCTCTGCTCGGGCACTCGATGCCGCAGTCCTTCTCTCCTCACCTCTCCCCGCCCCACCCCAGGCGCGCTCTCTCAGCGCATGAGCTCCCCTCCATCCAGCGCTAACGCCAGCCGCCCAGCGCGCCGGCGCCGTCGCCTCCACCACGGCCAAGGGCCGCACCCAGACCTCGGGCCCCGCCGACTACCAGCGTCTCGGCAAGCTCGACGCCGACGACGCCCCCAAGCCCCCTGAGAAGGTCGACATTTCGTGAGTCGCTAAGCGAGTGCCGTGGGCGCAAGGAGCGATCGCGCGGCGATTAGGAGCGAGCGGTGCACAAGCGGTAGAGCAGCGTTGGTGCGCGGACGTTGGGCCGGCCAACGCTCTCCCTCTCTGCTTCTCTCCGTCCTGCTCGCGTCCCTCTACCCTCCGTCTTCCTCGCTCTTCCCCTTGAGCTCGCTAATCCCAGCGTCGGCAAGGCCCTCGCCACTGCCCGCATGAACAAGAAGAACGCCGACGGAAAGTCCATGACGCAGAAGGAGCTCGCGACCGCCGTGAACGCCAAGCCGCAGGACGTGAGTATCCGGCCGCAGGGAGCGCTTCGCCTCTCCGTGCCCACCCCGCCCGCTCGGCTGACCCCAGATCGCCGACCTCGAGGCCGGCCGCGCGACGCCCAACCAGGCACTGCTCGGCAAGCTCGAGCGCATTGTCGGCGTCAAGCTCCGCGGCGCGGCCAGCCAGATTGGCCAGCCGCTCTTCGCCAAGAAGAAGTAGACTAGTCAGTAGCCCTAGCCCTTGATGTAGACATGCGGTAGCGAGGTGCGGTAGTGGCGAGCAAGGGCGGGCAACGCACAAGAATGTTGACTGGGGGGGGTGTGGAGGTGGAGCGGTAGTTGTTCCCATGGGCGTGTGCACAGACAGCGTGGTTCACCTCCGCTCTCTGAACAACGCAGTCAATGGGTGAACACTAGAGTAAAGAGCCCCTTTCCTGTCTCGCCAGGGTGACGGTCCGCTGGCCAGAAGCCGATCCGCGGCCTCTAGCACTGTTCAAAATCCATGCCAAACCGCGCGTCAGCCACAAATCAACAACTCCCCCAGGACTGTGGGCTAGCCGAGTACACAGGGCCCATGCATTGGGTAATGGGGCCCGCCGAGGAATCGGCCGTCAAAGCGGACGCTCTGGCACAGCCTCCACTTTTTTTGCGTTCATCGGGCAGCTGACAATCTCGAGGTGCTTGGAGCGTACGGCGCTATGCGCTTTGCGCGGTGTACGGTCTGCCAAAGGGTGGAGAGGGTGATTGGCAGGAGTCAACCGAAAGGCAAGGCGAGGGGAGGCCGCACAGGCGGTAAAAAGCTATACACTGACGGGGATTCGAACCCCGGTCAAGTGCTATTCCTATTGATGGAAGGCACTTATGCTAACCACTACACTATCAGTGTGGCCGATTGTGGCGGGTTTCGGTTGGATCTATTCCTGTCACATGAGGAGGCCGCAACCGTGGGAGTCCTCATCCGCCGATTGCAGGAGTTGCTCGCTTTCGCTTTAGATGTACCTCCGGCCTCACTGTCGTCCCGCTGGCTTCTCCACGACTCGCCGCTGCACGGCTCACAGCGCTGCTCTCTCACTCATACATGCCACGGTACAGCCGCGTGGCGGCGGCAGGCTACTAGTAATGGTAATCGGTAACGGGTATGGGGCAGTGGTGCCGGAGTCTAGGGGCATGTACATGGGGTCCGGAAGACTGGGTGGGGAGGAGACTGTGGGTTTGGAGTAGGGTCGGCGGTGTCAGGGCGACAGCTTATCTGAATGCCGCTAATGCCATCTTGGCTGGCTGGGCAGATCCCGCCGAGGTTTGGCTTATCGCCCTCCTAGCGCCGCTTGGTGAAGAGCTTGTTGAAGAGCGCGAGCACCTTTGTGACGTGCAGCTGCACATACTCGAGGTCGAGAGCGGCGTCGGCATCCTTCTGCTGCTTCTCGAGGAGGTCGTCGATCTTGAGGTCCATCTCGAGGATGGGCTTCTCCCGGCCCTTGAAGTGGAGCGCGATGATAAACGTGCCCGGGGATGGCGAGATGATGTTGAAGTAGATGTTGGCGCGGCTGAGGTTAGCGGGGTCCAGAGGCGTCCAAAGGAACAGACGCAGCATCGCTGTCGCCCACCCCTCACTGCGTTGACTCACCGGTTCTCCGGCACATTGCTCTCGGTGATAATCCCCTCCTTCTCAAACTGCGCGTGTGTGAAGCGGTAGGGGCCCAGTGCCAGCTTGGCGGGCTTCTTCTCCTTGCCGTTGACGGAGAGCACGCCAACACCGGGCGTGCCCTTGTCGCGGGCCATCATCATGCGCGAGTTGACGAGGTACGCCTTGTACTGCTCGATCTGGCCACGGAGGTACGTGTTGTGATCGCAGATGGTGCGGTACACGCTCTCGAGAGAGCGCGTCTCCATGACGACCTTCTCGCGCGCGTTGCCGAGATGGACCATCTCCATCGCGACCTCGTCCTGCAGGATGCGGTAACCGTCTGAGCGGTCGATGACGCCCGCGAGCTCGAGCTCGTTGAGCAGGTTCTGCACCTTGATGCCACGGCGGACGTGGACCGCGTCCTTGGAGGTGGCGGCGCGCTCGGCGAGCGCTATCAAGTCCATCGGTCGTTTCGTCGACTCGTTGGGCATCGAACGCAAGAGCTGCACAAAGATCGACTTGGTCTCCATGAAGTTGATGTCGTTCTGGTTGACCGAGTCGCTGATGAGCGCCGACGAGAGGTCCTGGATGGGCGTCTCCCACCGCGAGTACAGCGGGAGGTCGAGTGAGTTGTTCTCGGCGCGCCCGACAGATGGCGGGGCGGGTCCCAAGTCGTCGAGCAGCACGCGCAGGTGTTGCCTGTCGTTGGGCGAGAGGACGTCGATGTGCTGGAGGAACAGCTGGTGCGTGTTGTACAGCTCGTTGATAGTGATCGAGATCTGGAGGTCGCGCTTCGAGAGGGCCATGTACTGGTCCATCTCGAGACTCTCGTAAAAGTCGCCGACCTCGCAGAGGTTGTTGAGGAACTGGTTCATGCGCGTCTTGTTGTTCTCGACGAACGGGTTGAGCGACATCATGTACTGCTCCTTGGCGTAGCTCGGCTTGTTGGCAAGGTTCTGGAGCATCTTGGCGATGAGGGTGAGCGTTCGCCGTGGGTGCTTGGCGGGCACACCGTCGACGAGCATGTACGCCTGGGGCATGAGGATGGCGGGATTGACGAAGCGGAGGAAGAAGAAGCCACCGATGAGCGAGCATATGGATGCGTCGGTCGCGTCGGGGTACTTGCGCCGGGTGAGTGATCGAATCTGCTTGCAGATCCAGCGAATACCGTAGGGCACCTGGTCGAGCGAGTTGAGGATGATCTGGAGGAACGAGTCGGCAATCTCGATGAGCATCGTCAGACGCGGCTGGATGATCGAGATGACGTCCTCGTTGGCGGCGGCCGTCTCGGCGTTGATGGCCTTGGGTAACGATGGGGGCACGGCGCCGTTCTCGTGCTCGATCGAGGACACCATCGACTCGTAGACCTTGAGCGGGTTGATCTCGAGATCTAAGTGCCGGTGCTCGATGAGCGAGTTGATCCGTTCTGCCAGCACATCCTTGAGGTAGCTCTGGCCCGGTCCTCGCCGAGTGTACGTGGTCATCATGCGCGACACGGGCGTGTTGGCTCGTAGCAACTCGCCAAACTCGGCCGTCGACTCGAACTGCGCGGCGAGCACGCTCTGCAACGTCAGTACACCCTTCCCCTGTCGCGACCCACCTGGAACATTGTCAACAACAGGTGTTCTTCCCGCTGCTCGTACTGGTTACCGTAGAGCGTGAACATGACTGTTTGGAGTAGCGTGTCAATCTCGCTCAGCGACACGAGGCGGCACAGCGTCGCAATGTGCCGTGGCTCGCTCTGGAGGAGGAAGAAGAAGTTGGAGTAGTGCGCGAGCTTTCTGGAGTCGGGAAAGGACCCCGGCGTCTCCTCGACCTCCTCGAGCGTCTCCTGCACCTGGCGCTTCTCGTCGGCGGCAATGCGGTTCTGGATGAGCAGGCCGATGCGCGAGTCGAGATAGCGCACGTCGCGCTCGAGCACAAAGTTTTTCTTGCTCTGCGAGCTGATGCGCGACTTGAGGTCACGCAGGCGCTTCTGCGCGCGGGCCAGCTCGTCCTCGACCTCGACGTCCTGCTCGGCCGCGAGTGAGTACATGGCGTTGACACTGTACCGGTTGGTCATGCGCTGCGTGATGCGCCGTGCGGATGTTGGCGTGGATGCTGTTGTCCCGTTGCCGTTGACAGTCGTGCCCGAGTGGGTCGACACGATGGGGCTGACGCTCGGGCCGCCGACCCCGGAAGAGGAGGGGCGTGCCGACGCCGCCGACGCGGCACGCGACGCTGGCGACGGCATCGGGGAGCCGAGGCCAGGATCGTGGCCGTGTGGTGTGCCCGGAGCCGGCATTGTCAGCGCGGCCATGTCGGCGGGGGGCGGGGCGAAGGGGAGGAAGGTGGGTGGTGGGCCGCTGGGTGGAGGTGGAGCGCGGCGCGGAGGGGATCGCTTAGGCGAGGGGGGTCAAGGAGGGACGAGCGGTGCGGGCGGCGTGTTTGGTCGCGTGTGCTCGATGCTGCGATGGGTGATTGTTTGTGTGGACGTGGATGTTGAGGACGAGATGACGGCGACGCGCGAGGGGGATGGGGGGCGGGGATGATAGGATAGGATGAATGGGAGGGGGAGGGGAAGGAGGGTCGAGGTGGGGGAGGGGGTCGGTGGGGAGTGGCCACTGGAGGTCAGAGCTTTGGGACAGGAGTAGAGGATGGGAGGACAATGGAAGAACAGATGGGAGCGATGGAGAGGATGGACGAGGAGGATGAGGGAGAGGGAATGATGGTGGCGGTGGCGTTGTAAGAGGAGGGTGCTCAAAGGATCATGCAAAGGTGGTCGGTGCGTTCTTTAGCTCGCCCAGCTGCCAGGTGCGCAGGGCACACCCGCAGCACGACACGACACTGAGCAAAGAAGGTCCGAGCGCGCCCAGTGGCCAGCGTCCAGCGTCCGCCTGGGGGATCTCTGTGGGTCCATTCAATTGTGCTCGTACTCACATGTCGCGGCGCAGCAACCGTGTCACCTAGCGCGTCGGAGATGTGCGCGCCGGGTCTGCCGAGGCAATGGCGCACGAGGGCGGCGGGCGGCGGCGCGGGGGCACGACCTGCTGGGTTCCTTTGACTGTCTCACTCTTTTGCCTGGCGACAGGCCGAGCTGACACTCCAGGAGTCGTGACGACCAGGTACCGCGCAGTCTAGACGCGTGCAGTTGGGACGAGTGGGTGACTTTTTTTTTCCTCGTGCTTGTTGTTGAGGCAATTGAGAAGCAAGGGCGTGGGCGTCAGGGAGGATGGCGCGGGGGACGCGTCGGGTCGTGTGGGGGTGTCGTGGATGTCGTCGGAGGCGTCGAGGGGCGGGCAAGGGTCGTAAGGTGTGGGTGGAGGGGGGAGGAGGAGGGCGTGGTGTGGGTTGGGTGGGAGGGAGGGTGTGGAGATGAGGAGATGAGGAGATGAGGAGATGTGCGAGGGAGGGAGGAGTAAGAGGAGTAGATGAGAGGAGGAGTAGTTGGGAGCGATGAAAGATGAAGAAGAGATTGATAGATAGCGACAGGAGGGCAACTAAGGTGCAAGGTTGAGCCGCGCGCTACTACTCCGGCCTCCGAGTGCCGTTAACACATCCATTCGATGCATCCGTCTCTTGTTTCCCACCCATTCCAGCAACCCCATCCATGCATCCATTCTCTAGGTCCAGCTACATGACTACCATGCCCATCTCATACCATCCACTCGCCCCTTGTCCCCCACTCTACCACCGATCTGTCGCACAACTTTGCGGGGGTGGGGGACTACGACGACCCGCGACCCAGCAGCGACAAGCAACAAGCACCCGCAGTTTAGGAGTAGGCCTAAAGGGTGGGGTGGGCAGCTGGGCCAGGAGATGCAGGATACTCGCAACGCAAGACGAGACAGACGATGGCTCTTTCCTTCTTTCACCCGCTGCGCTGCATGCGCTGCTGTCCCAAAGCCCCAAGGCCTCCTCGCAATCTCGTGATTTAAGGGATCAAGAGACACACCTTGAACCCAATCCTACTTTGGCCCTCGCACACCCCTTGCCTCGGACAGTCCTCACTGTCCCTCTGCAACAACTCGCTTCCTCCTCTCCTCCGCCCCCTTCATACACTGCACACCGTGCCTCAACACGTAATGATCACGACGCCGCAATGCATCCAAGTCGTCTACTTCTTCGACCTGGAGTCGTCAGCTTACGCCACACCCAGATCCGCAGCACCACAGCAACTCGCAGCACTCGAAAAGAGTCAGACTCACTTCTTGATGCCGCCGCCACCCATCGGGCCCTTGCCGGACGCTGGCGTCAGTAAAACAGGATGGTAGCTCGGCGTCTAGAGCCTTCGGCTTCTCGACGCCGGGACAGCGCGGGACGGAGGCATCCAATCGGCGCGTGGCTTGCTGCGGATAAAATGCCGGTGTCGAGGCGTGACACAGGCTCGAGCGCCCGCTAGTCCACGCGCTCCTTTGCGCACACACTCGCGCTCGCACTTGCACTCACCCTTGGCAGCGGCCGCCTTGAGCTCAGCCTGCTCGCGCTTCTGCTTCTCCTGTACCGTTAGCTGTGTCCCCCACCCCCTATATCCTGCGTCCTGCGCCATCCCGGTTCCTGCCACATGCCCCGCCATTTCCAACCGACAGAACAAAGAAGCCGGGCGAAGCGCCACAGGACTGGGTCAGGACCACCGCAGGATTCGGCCTGCGCATGCATTCCAGCCCATGGCCCCGCGCGGTCATCTGCACGGCTTCTCTGCTTGCTTCTCTGCACATTCTGCACAGATCACGCTGCTCTCCCGCCAGGAACAACGGGAGCTGCGCTCTGCCCCAGAGTATGCCGACATGCCGACATGGAGCCAGGCGCACCAAGTACGCCGCGCGGACCAGTGCACCCGCACGCGCACGCTGGTGCCTGCTGCGAAGAGAATGAGATTGCTAGTGCAGATCTCGGGAACCGTTACACTTTGCGCACTCCACTTGCGCATGCCTGCCAGCGCGTTATCGCGCGCCACGACTCACGAGGAACGCCCTGTGGGTCAGCACTGTTCCAGGAATCAAGACAAGTGTCAGGCGCATACGCGTGTGCATGACGCGAGCCCGTCGTTTCGCGTTCGGCGCAGGATAACAGGTGCTTCGGGCGGCAGAGCCTAACGCTAGTCCCCGTCCGACGCCCCGTCATGTACTGCTCCGACAACAGTTCAAGCGTTAAGGCGGTTCAGACTCCTCAGGACGTCCGCTCCGGCTTCGGACGATGGAGTCCAGAGTCCGACCGCGGCGTGGTCCATGGCCCACGCCCGAGCCGAAGGACGTCCTGGCCCTCGATTTCGCCACGAGATCGCACCACACAGCCCACATGGCAGCCTCTTTCGCCACTCCTTCCACACTCACTTGTCATCGTCGTCGAGCTCCTTGGCCTGCTTCTTGGGAGCCTGTGTTGTGAACGAAGGGCAGGGACGTCGAGGTTGGTTGGAGAGGAGGCGGTGAAACAGGAAGAGGTGGAGGAGGGGAGTGTGAGGTCGAGGGGAGAGAGGATGTAAGGCGAGAGGGTCGTGGAGACGCGGAGTCGCGACGCCGGCCATTGACGGGCACGAGGAGCGCAGATCCGAGGTGGCGAGGTGCCCGGAGAGAGGATGCGACGAGGCGACGAGGCAAGGAGGCAAGGAGGCGAGATGAGGGGGCGTTGAGATGGGTCCAACGGCCAAGGATACCGACGATAACGGCGAGGGTTGACCGAGACAGCGGGGATGGACGCGCAGTCGGCGTGGGAGAGGGGATAGTAGATCGGCGAAGAGCAGAGAGGGGTCAGAACGGCGTACGGCATAAAGGATGAGGATAGCGTCAGCGCATGTCCAGCACCGAGAGGGAGACATACCTTGAGAGGCTTAGCTGTGGGCCGGTTAGTCCGCTGAGACAACCGCGCATCATCCATCGCGCGCGTCGCGCGTCCTGCGCGTCGCGGGCCCTCCGCGTCGTGGGGATGGCGCCGGCACCAACCACTCGCGCGCTCCCCTCGCCGTGGCAGCCCTGTGCGCCTGGAGCGCAGAGGAGACGCGAGGAAGGTGCGCCGCCATCCCCACGAGCCGCGCCGCGCGCTACACGCGCACTCGCCACTCACCCTTACCACCTGCCGTCAGCGCCGCGATGCGGGGTGCCCACCCTGGCGACCGGACATGATTGCTGGTTGTTGTTTGTGGAGTGCGGAGACAAGAGTGTTGGTGTCGATCGCAGTGAGCGATTTTGTGCTTTCCCACGGTGGATGACGGGGCCTCCACCTCCACCTCCCGGTCACCGTGGGAGAGTAAGGTCACTGGTATTCCAACTGCCTTATGCATCACTCACAACAAGATGAGTTCTGCGAGCGCGCCTTGTGGATGCGGCGTAGAAGCAGTCCTCGAGACCGGCAGTGATAATTCACGACCAGATTGTGATAGATCCAGAATGTTGGCAGGCCACGGCGCAAGGTGGTACGAGAGTGGCGCCACTATACTGCGAGCTCAAACTAGATACATGTATCGCCACAAGAACAAGACTACGGACGCGTCGTGTGCCACCGCGCCGTTTCCGCACCTACGCGGGCGGTGTACTCGGCCATAGTGATAAACTCGACCGCGGTTTCCTCCATACCCAGGAACTCGGCGTTACCCCAGACCCGCTTCACAGCGCGCTCGAGGTCGCGCTGGAACGTCTCCAAGTGCGCACACCCAGTGCACGGGTAGCGGTTGCAGCGGGCGAGGTGCGCGTCCACAAACGTCACGGGTATGCCGGCAGCGACCCACTCCCCCACCCGTGCGGTGAGGGCGCGGCACTCGCTCTGGATGCGGCCCAGGCTGATGCAATGCGGAGACTGGGGGGAGGTCTTGGGCGGGGCGGCCGGGGGCGGGGAGACCTGGGAGGGGGCCTGGGAGGGGGCCTGGGAGGAGGCGTGAGTGGAGGCCTGGGTGGGAGAGACCCGAGGGGGACAGAAGATGACGACCACCTCATCCGGCTCGGTGTCGAGGCCCCCTCTCCCCGCGATGAGGCAGGCCACCCCGAGCTGTGGCGCCGTAAAGTGCAGCGACAGCACGAGGCGGCGGCACGGGGGCACGGGGGTGCTCCACCAGCGCGTAAAGTACCTCGCCGCAGAGAAGGCGAGGAGCTCGTCGCACCGCTCGGGGTGGGAGGGGAGGCGGCCGCGGTTTCTCGTGAGCGTGCTCGTGAGGATCAGGGAGCGGGTGAATTCGCTGTCGGCGAGCGCGCGGAAGGAGCGCGACGCGCGCCGGAGGGTGAGAAGGGCCGCGTGGTCGGCGTAACGGAAGATTGAGGCGATGAGGTGCGGGAAGGCGGTGGCGTCGAGGGAGGGGAGCTCGGGGACGGGGATGGGTGGGGCGGGGAGACAAGCGAGGGGAGACATCTGCGTGAGCGAGGACGGGGAGGGCGCACTGTGACAAGGGACAAGGTTCAAGCTTGAAGAAGAGTGAGAGAAGAAGAAGCGAGATGAGATGATATGGGTAAGTGGAAGATGAGAGATGCGTGCTGGAAGGTTAAATATGGTTTCGGCCTTCAGACTAACCCAGGCATTGCCATGCTTGCGCGGCTCAGCGATCGGACACTCTTAGACGACTCTCAAAACTATGAATCTAAGGTACCTCTCAAGACTATGGATCTTAGACACGTCTTGAACTCTCAAGACTACGGCTGCCAGCCTGGTGGCCGATCGCCCCTATGCGCCTTGGCCGTCTCATCCCCAACGCGGCTCACATACTCCGCCCAGCTGATGAACTCGACATTTCCCTGGCCGCGGGACCGTTTGCATCGGTACTCGGGGAGCTTTACGAGACGCTTACAGATGCGACACTCGCCGTCGTCGTCCCCGTCGTCGTCCCATTCGCAGCCCGGGAATGTCCAGTGCACGAGGAGAACCTTCGCTCCCTTTGCGACCCACGCTGCAAGATGGTAGATGAGGAACGGCGTAGGATGGTCCACCATTGGCTCAAGTCGCCATCGGCTCGGGGGGCTAAAGATGACGGTCACCTCCTTGGGATGAGTGCCGTCGCCGTATCTGTTGATGATTTTCCCGGGGTAGTAGTACCAGATGCTGTCCAGGAACTGGAGGCTGAGAACGAGGCGGCGAGCAGCCGGGATCTTGTACTTGGGAGCCCAAATCACAGTCGATGTCCCACCCATGTATTCTTCATCGCTGTCTTCGTCGGATTCCAAGACGGAAGGCGATTTCCAGCGAATCTCCGGAAGCCATTTGGCGCAAACGTCCTCTTCCTCGCTGACGTCTTCGTCGCTGGCGTCCTCGTCGCTGTCGTCCTCGTCGCTGTCGTTCTCGTCTCTGCTTCTGGTGTCCTCGTCGCTGTTGTCCTCGTCGCTGTTGTCCTCGTCGCTGTTGTCCTCGTCGCTGTTGTCCTCGTCGCTGTTGTCCTCGTCGCTGTTGTCCTCGTCGTCTTTGCCGCTGTCGTCGCTGTCGACCTTGCGGTCGACTTTTGCATACGAGCTGAAGGCGAGCAGCTGCTCACACTGGTCGGGGATGGAGGTTGAGGGAAGGCACCCGCGAGATGCGACCACGCCGCTGGGGTTGAGGAGGACACTGCGCCCGGCCTCGCGGTCGGCGCGTTCACGGAACTTGCGCGACAGGCCGCGGAGCTTGAGGAGCGCCGCGTGGTCTGCAGAGCGGAAGATCATGTCCACGAGGTGGGGGAAGTTGGAGGCGTCGAGAGCTGCAGGAGCGCGCAAGACTTGGTTGGCGGGGGGCGAGGGGAGTGAAGGAGGCTTTGGGGAAGTAGGGTCCGGGCTTTCCGGGGGCGGGGCGGCTTGGGAGGGCGAGTCGGGGGAGTTGGTGTTACAAGACATCTGTGGTTAGTTGGAGGAAGAGGGGGGACGTGTCACGGCCCGGTACCGTGACCCCTTCCTAGAGCCCATCACGTGATAGCCACGCGACAGTCACCTGACACCGG